>PVKM010003908.1:0-54858 GCA_004027735.1 Carollia perspicillata
TGCCCAAGTATCACTCTGTTACCCAGTGTCCTTTGGGCTAAAGCTGGAAGCTTTTTATCTCGGCATCTAAGGCGGCTACATGATATTCCTGATGTGAGAGTTCACACTAATCACAATGGTGCTCAGAGCGAAGGTCGTTCTAGCTTCTAAATGCCCATTGTTCTGCCAACAGTCTTCATTCACAAAAACTGTAAAGGCCAAGCTTACGTAGTATTTAGTACAAGGACCAGACATACCCTCACTAATGAAATACCCCACGTGTGAGGTATCATTAGAAAAAGGGGGAAAAAGCCCTACAGGAAGTGAAGCATAAGAATTGCCTTATGGGCCCTGGCTGGTGTAGCTCAGCGGATTGAGCAGGGGCTGTGAACCAAAAGGTCGCGGTTCCATTCCCAGTCAGGGCACATGCCAGTCAGGGCAGCAGGCCAGGTCCCCAGTGGGGGCCATGTGAGAGGCAACCACACACTGATGTTTCTCTCCCTCTCTTTCTCCTTCCCTTCCCCTCTCTGTAAAAATAAAAAGAAATAAAATATTTTTTTAAAAAAAGAATTGCCTTATGGGAGGGTGATAAAGACTCCTAGATTATGATGGGATGTGTAAAAGCAGATTGGAAAAGGGTGCCCATCTAGGGCCTGTTTCTACGTCTTTCCCCAGCCCCTTGTCTTACATGAGTAAGACCTTTGTTCTACTCCAAAGATTCACACGTCAGTTTTTCTCTAAAGGTTCTTTCCCAGCGGAGATGTTTATGTGCCTTCTATAAACTTACTAGAAGAAAATATATTTATATTTCATTGTTTCCATTTCTTTCTCGGGCCCGATAAGTACTTGTTTTATGTTTTCTTTTACCCATCTCCCCTTAGGCCATCCAGTTGCCTCTCTATTAATTTCTCTATGCTGCTCACATTTCCCCCCAGAACATGTTTTTGCGCTGCAGTTGTTTGGGTATCAGGGGCTCATTATAACATAAATGGACAGAGCACGGCAGAGTGGATTTGGGACATACATTTTCTTGTGAATTATGCTTATTAGCTGTTCTCCAGGTGTGCAGGTAATTCCTCAAGTATTGAAACCACATGAAGGGCCTTCGACTTAGCATCAGTGGCAGGAACTGAGTGGAGAACAAAGACACTTCTACATGGGGCTGAGTGTCTCGGGCCCCCACCAAGAGAGTGCATTTACCACTCAGAATCCTTTGTGCCTCCTCGGGAGCCATTTTTCAAAAACGCATGTTTGCTTGAGGTACATGTTTAAAGGATACGTGGGGACCCAAATATCACCACCACCCAAATATCACCACCACCAAGGGCTTTACAGTGCAAAACAAAACAAAAATAATATTCCCATGAGTGTGTTTTGGGGTCACTAGGGTTCCTGAGAAGATTTCCTAGGTTAGGTTTATGTGAGCTCTTGGTAGTGTGCAGCCCATCAGGGCACACACAGTGGGCCCAGTTGGTACTCAAACAAAGGACACACTGCCTGACCACGTCTTTTCTCACTAACATGTGTAGCAGGAGCCTGTAGTTTGCAGATATTGTTGTGGTTGAGGAAGAAAAGAGGGACCAACTTTTATGTCGTGCCCGTAACGTGTCAGGGGCTGTATTAAATGCTCTGGAATTCCCATGTAAGCGTAGACTCGCTTCATCTCTGTGTAGTAGGTGTGTCATTTTGGAGGTAAGAAAACTAAGCCATGTTGACACTAAGTAATATGTCTCAGGGTTACACAGCTAGTAAATGTCAGCCTGGGGATTAACGAACCATGATAGCAACTAAACTTGTCTTCCAAGTATTGACGTTGGGTTCCAAAACACTAGTGGGTGACTTATAAAATGTCTTTTAATGACGTTATGGAAAGAGAACAGACTTCAAAGTCATAAAGAAAGAAGGGCCCAGAATCAATGTTCTCCACTTCAGGAGAAGATCATATACATATACACAAACATAGACACATATGCAATGTGTAAATATATCTGTGCACAGAATAATAATAATACAGGCTTAGGTACTACTGTTGATGACTAGCACATCCGGGCAGTCCAATTGTTTTAAGTGATGTAAATAACTTCCCCTTAATAACCCTGGTGGCCACCAATTACAAGTATGGCAATAGATGAAATGGAGAGTGGGAAAAGAGTTTCACGGTGTGTTTGACAGCAGATCTAAATACACAGGGTGGGGTAAAGTACCTTTACAGTTGTCCATGTGGAAAACAATACAATCACTAATAAATAACACAAGAATAAACTCTGTGCTTCACATACTCACAACTGTGAGCCTACTTTTGCCACATCCTGTATTCATGTTTAAATATATGATGAAGTTTGTGTTGCATTTAATGTGACTAAGTGTTACATGCTTATATTCAAATTACATATTTTAATTTGGATCTGGTGGGTTACTGAAAGGCAGGGCTGTGCTTATTTTTCTTGAACTTCATTACTGAAAGCTAATGATCTTCTATTCTATTTTATTACACCCTGCAGTTTTTTGGGGGAAACCTGTAATTTCTAAGTAGCACCACTAATTACCTAGATGCTGCCGTTTGCATACAAATAATAGTCACTGTAATTCTGTTCATCTTTATATAAGAAACAGAGTGCATCGCAATGATCAATTCCCGTTCAATATGATAAACTGGCTTTCTAAAACTCCCCAGGAGTAACACATTAAATTAGGCATATAAGAGTATTTTTTTTAAATGTATAAATGAGCACTGTTGAAAATATAGGCATAAGGTTTACAGGGTGTCTAGGTTCAATATCATTGAAGCTTGAGTTTTGCATTGTTAGGGAGAGGGTATGCGTGGAAAGCCAGCCTTCCTAAGGGGTACTTCTAGACCTCATCAGCAGAGTCAGTATTAATTGGTGCTGCTTTCTGCTGGCATGAATGCTGTGGGTCTTGTGTAAATAAGAAAAGGAAGCTCTTGAAATTCTGATTTCAACTCATGACTTAGAATTTAATGAAACCGTTCAAGTTCAGCACTTTAATCTCACAAATTGGTTTATCACAGCCTAGTGGCCACTTCTTGTTTTATAATAAGCACAACAAAATAATATCTATGAACACTTAGAAAATTAAACCAAGGGAAGTATATGCAATTCTGGGCTCATTAGAAACAATTCATACTTTCATCTGTCTCATTAGAGAGGTTTTTATAAACTAAAAAAAGTACTTTCGTATCTGTGTTTTTTAAAATACTCAGGCCTGTTAGTAAGAGCAAAGTTTCCTCATTATTCTCAAATGATATACATATATATTTTTAAAGCACAACTTGAACGACGAGAAAAGCAGAGCAATGAAGAAATTTTGAACAGTGAGGCTATGATAAGACAAATGAATGTTTTCCAGTGCTGAGACAATTTTCAGGGAATCCTGGTGAATTATATAACTCAGATGTAATTCCATGTTTCCAGGACCTTGTATCTGGAAAAAAGCATAATCGACATTCTGGACAAATATCATGAGGTCGAAAATTATAAATGAAAGATCAACACGGTATTTGTTAATGCCTATTGCTCAGTCTAATAAGAAAAATTTTGCCATATCAAATCTAACCTTTGGCCTTTAACAGCAGTACAGGAAACTGTCTTCTGTATTATTGTCACATAAAATAAGACGGACATCTCAAGTGGAGGTGGAGGTAGACATGCTTCACCTCCTTACACAACCATAGAAAGAATTACAACCAGACTGCAAAAACGTATAACACCCAGAGCTGTCAGAAAATTGGGCTGTATGGAAGTGCAACAACCAAGGATTTTAAAAAGACACATTCATCCAGATGGGTGGCTGTTCTACATATTTCATACTACTAAGACAGGGAGTAAAAGCAGCTCTGCCGAATATACAGAAATGAACACAAGGAGGCTGCCAAATTGAGGAGACAAAGAAAAATGGCCCACATGAAAGAACAGACCAAAACCCCAGAAAAGATCTAAGTGAAATAGAGATAGCCAACCTATCAGATGCAGAGTTCAAAGCACTGGTGATCAGGATACTTAGAGAACTCCTTGAATGTGGCAAAAAAGTAAAGGAAGAAATGAAGGTCACGCTAAGTGAAGTAAAGAGTAATCTATAGGAAACCAACAGAGAAGGGAAGGGAACTGGGATTCAAACCAATAATTTGGAACATAAGGAAGGGATAAACATTCAACCAGAACAAAAAGAAGAAAGAAAAATTTTTAAAAAGTGAGTATAGGCTGAAGTACCTCTGGGATATCTTTAAACGTGCCAACATCCAAATCATAGGTGTGCCAGAAGGGGAAGAGGAAGAGCAAGAAATTAAAAACTTAGTTGCAAATATAATGAAAGAAAACTTCCCTAATTGAGTAAAGGAAATAGATATATAAATCCAGAAAGCAGAGTCCCAAACCAAGCTGGACCCAAAGAGGACCACATCAAGACACATCATAATTAAAGTCCCAAAAGTTAAATATAAAGAGAGAATCTTAAAAGCAACAAGAGAAAAGCAGAGAGTTGCCTATAAAGGAGTTCCCATAGCCGCAAGGGTGTCAAACTCATTTTCACCGGGGGCCACATCAGCCTCATGGTTGCCTTCAAAGGGCTAAATGTAATTTTAGGACTGTATACATGTAACTACTCTGTAACAGTTAAGCAAGAGCTCAGAGCTACTGCTGGGTAGAAACAAGGTGCCGGGCTGGATGAAACAAGGTGGAGGGCTGGAATCAGCCCACGGGCCTTGTGTTTGCCACCTGTGCCAAAAAATTATCAGCAGATTCCTTAAGAGAAACTTTGCAGGCAAGAAAGGATGGGCAAGATGTATCCAAAGTGATGAAAACAAGGACCTACAACTTAAATTACTCTATCCGGCAAAGCCATCATTTAGAATGGAAGGGCAGAGAAAGTGCTCTCCAGACAAGGTAAAGCTAAAGGAGTTCATCACCAGCAAGGCATTGCTACAAGAAATCTTAAAGGGACTAAGAAAAAGAAGATCAAAACCAAGAACATTAAAACGGTAACACATTCACAATTATCAAAAACTGAATCTAAAAAAACAAACAAAAAACTAAGCAAACAACCAGAACAGGAACAGAATTACAGATATGGAGATCTTTTGGAGGGTTATTAGCTGGGTGGGGGAGAGTGGGGAAATGGTACAGGGATTAAGAAGCATAATTGGTAGGAACAAAATAGACGGGGAAATTAAGAAGAGCATAGGGAATGGAGAGGTCAAAGAACTTACACACAAGACCCATGGACATGAACTAAGGGGGGATTGCTGAAGGGAAGGGGGGTACTAGATAGAGGGGGGCATAAGGGGAAAAATTGGGATAACTATGGTAATATAATCAATAAAATATACTTAAAAATAAAATAAGTAAAAAGTGTGTGTTTGTATATCTGTGTATTAAAACAGTCAGATACAAGGTAAAAAAGATTAAATTGGGGTCTGACTTTACAAAACATTTCTAAATGGTAACTGTTTCTTACTCAGCTTTACAATGGGCACTATCATCTCCATTTGGGTTATTTTTGTAGCTTTGATTCTAATAATAACAAGCATTATAATTGAAGCCTGAGGATGGCTTGAGGGCTCACCTTAACATTCTTCATTGTGAGTTTGTTTGAGCCAGAATATCATTGAAAAACTTAGCATTTGATAGAAGAGTCTAAATGTTTATGGATTTCAAACTCTACCTTGGAAACAATTGAATTAAGTGTATTGACTCAGAGTCCCCTCTTATGTAACTTACTTGTGGGCCACAGTGGCCCTCTTGGGACGTGGCAGTGTTTTGGGAGATGAATCATAATTCTCATTTGTGTGGGCTTTAACAGAAGAGTGAACCGGCTTTAAGTTTAGTTTACCTTAATTGCAATTCAATTCCTCCTTCTTGGGCTTAGCTCTTTAATAGTAAAGGTGGTGAGAAAGGAAGTAATGGGAAGTGCTGTCTGTTCCCTTGTTCAGATCCAAACACCAGACACTACCTGGTTACCCATTACCCATATTACCCATTCCTCTCCACTCTGGTAACAATACCCCATTTCCTTTTAGGGACCTAGTGCACCCCCATTGTGAGCTGCTGCCAAGTGTTATGTTCCCCTCAAATAAGAACTCAGTAATTAAAGGTGTGGACACTCCATGTCTCTCTCCTAGAAATATGAATTTGGAGAAGAATTATTGATGCACAGTTATTTTGTTTTACCATTACTGAATTGCCACAATTCTTCCCTTTTCTTTCTGCTGCCAGGATTCTTATAATCATCCTGGTTCCTCACCAGGCTCTTCAGCATCCTGTCCCTTCTGCAAGTTCCTCTATACTCTTGCTACACATTCCTTTGCAGCCAGAACTGGTATCTGCTGCTTGCACCCAAGGAGTCCTAACGAACACATGCCAGACAACACTAATTCATAACGGTACACCTCGAGAGCAGTCACGGTCACAGGATTCTTACCAACGAAAGGATCTCAAGCTATTACTTGCATTAAATTAAATTGGCACCTGAAGTACACAGATGAATCATCCCAGGAAAGTTAATGATACCCTTTACCTCTGATATTATAAGGTGTTCGGAGTCTACTGACTGGACCCCAAACAAGTCTGCAGTTCACTGCTGGTCTTGTCCTTCATGGTCCCTTACCATGATCTCCATGCAACAAATCCCAACTCATTACTGAAATATCACAACAGCGCTTCACGCGTCAATGGAGCACTTCCTGACTAGTGTAAGCAAACTAAAGGGAGGGAGGAATGAGCCAGAAAGAAGAGAGCTTCTTTCGCCCAGCATTTGCCTTGAAAAATTACATAGCTTAGCATTTTTAACCTATATATGTGTACATACACATATACCTATCATGAGTGTAAAAATAAATGACTTAAGTTTGCAACCTTCATTGCATACTTTGCAATACAGTATCTCAGAGAATATATTTTGTTTAAACTTTTTAAAAGATTTTATTTATTTATTTTTAGAGGGGAAGGGAAGGAGAGAAGGAGAGAAATATCAATGTATGGTTGCTTCTCGTGCGTCCCCCACTGGGAACTGACCTGCAACCCAGGCATGTGCCCTGACTGGGAATCGAACCACAATCATTTGGCTCTCAGGCCTGTGCTCAATACATGACAATTGTTAATGTGTGAACTTCATTCACCATCTTCTATTCCAAATCACTTTCTCAAGAGCCATTTTTTTTCTTGCCCAGATTTAGATAATCTGGAAAACAGGAAAGCAGGATAATGACTGCCAATTTTAGCTATTCACTGTACATTAGAATAAAATTAAGATAGATTGCTTACCTTGTTATATACAGGGTCTGGCAAAAATAGTGCCCCTTTTTAATTACAAAATCTTTTCTTAAAAATCAAAGGCATGTAATTCTGTAATGTAACAATATCACACCTCAAGCATACCATGTGATATTTTAGGTGACATGTTCAAATTAGAACTATAAATGATCACACCCATATTATTACCCTACCAACGACACACTAGCAGGCCTTCCTTGTGCCAGACCCTGTAGATATATTTTTTTTCTAAAACATTTCTGCAAAATATAAAGAATGCAAATCCATACTGGAATAAGGTAAGCCCTTCATTCACGATGACTGGTGTCCTTTAGGAAGAGTAGGAGAGACAGAGATGAATACACACAGAAGAAAGAATGCCACGTGACATTGGAGCCAGAGATTGGAGTTGTGTAGCTGCAGGTCAAAGACCACCAACGACGGCCAGCACACACCAGAAATCCAGAGAAAGGCATGGGACGCACGCTTCGCTTCTGCCATGCAGACAGAGCGGGGCCCTGACGACACCCTAGTTTAGACTTCCAGCTTTTAGAACTGTGAAATAATGCATTCTGTTTAATCCAGAAATGTTTTAAGCCACCTGGTTTGGAACACTTTTTTATGGCACCACTAGGAAACCGACAGAGCCCATTTCCATGTATTAATTCATGCTCTTATCTTCTCAACAAATTGTTATGGATTCCACTGTAACCCAGGCATAGGGCATTATGACTTCCCACATGTGTTACACAAGGCTCCCGTTCTCAAGAATCCACACAGGCAAAGACAAGTACCATGTGACTCCACTTAATGCACAAATAAACTAGAAACAGATGCATGAATTCAGAGGACTGATGGTGGCCAGAGGGGAGGGGTTTGGAGGGCTGAGTGAAAGATGAAGAAGTACAAATTGATCGTTTACATAATAGTCACTGATGTAAATTACAACATAGAGAATATAGTTAACATGATCGTCATAACTGTATATGGAACCAGGTGGTACTAGAAATACCTAGGTGCACCACTCTGTAAAGTGCGTGATTGTCTAACTACTGCGCTGTGTACTTGAAACTAATACAAATAATATTGACTGTGAACTGTACTTAAAAAATAGAATTAATAAAATAAAGTATTTCTAAAAAAGAAGTCCCAATGAACAGTCTTTCCCCAGTGCCAACAGACACGTAAAATAATAAATGACAAATGATGCAGGACGTAAGGCAGAGGACACCAGACTGGAAGAAAATATCTGAGTTGATAAAGGCTTTCCCAGCTGGGCATCGGCAGTGACTTGTGAAGAATCGATGAGCCAGGCAATCAATGAGTGAATGCAAATGAGGAGTAGATATCTCATCCACCTTGACACGAGAAGAACTTTTAGCACTGAGGTCAGAAAAAAGTTAGACAGGATGATTCCAAGAGGTCTCAGCAAAGAAGCAGGTGAGGAGGAGAATCAGTATGCCAGGTAGAGTAGCATATTCAGGAATAAGGAAGTGGGAAATCACACGATTCTTCGAGGGGGTTGTAAAGAATTCCGCGTGACTGGAGCACAGGATACACACGGCGTGTAGGGTGGGCTTGGTGGGGGTATGCCTAGGAAGAAAACGAAGAAAAGTTGAAGAGATGGATGTGTTGCTAAGGACTATAGATTGTTAGCCTGAAGGCCACAGGTGTTACTAGATATTTTAAACAGGGGATGGCAGCGGCGTGTTCACGTCGTGAAGAATCCTATTTTCTCAATGAATCTTCACCATTTGAATGGATGCAGCTCTCCTGGAATATTAATGGGGCGGATGGGCAATCAGCCAGGGCCTCTACTGTTTGTCAATAGTTACCTTTTTGTGCTTGTGTGGGCTGTATTTTAAAATTTCCAAGCACAGCGTCAGCTTCCTCGCTAACTTTACACAAGGATATAGATTACTTGATGTTGTTCATCTTTACATTACTCAAATCCCATCTCCATCTCTGGCCCTGGATTCTTGTCCCTTTAGATTAAGTCTCCCAGATCCTTGTCTATTCTATTCCTCACCAAATGGGTGGGGAAGAAAGATGGAGTGGGAGCTAGATAATTTGGAGACAGTATGTAAGTTTGCCTAGGAAATAGTGTACTATATCAAACACATCCCTACATAGCCCAGCTTACATTATTATTATTAATAAATAAGTGATTACATAAATATTAATTCAGTAGATAAATCATTGTGATCAATATATAAATAGGAATTTAGTAAATACATGGGCCTACTGTGTGCTATATGGACCTGGCAAGAGCCGGAGGAATTTGTGGTATGTGAAGATGATATGGTGTCATTTGGAAGTCTGACCAGGACTGAAAGCCTACTGTTGCTTGACGACGTCACCTGGGACCATGTCATCAATCTAGCCACATCTCCTCAATGGCTGTGAAGCCCATCCATCTGGTTTCCCTGCGAATTAAAGGAACGGGCTCCTGGCTCTATTTCTGCTCTGTCACAACAGCTGTCAAGCCTCTCTATTGCCTTCCTATGAGGCCTTAATCTACTCCAAGCTCCCTGACACGTTATAAGGAGAAAACCTGTTTTCTCTTGTCGCCTTTCCTTTCTCCGGCTGGGTCTGCACCAGAACCTCTTTGCTTTGGTTAAGACGGAGCAGACTTGCTAGGGAAGTCGCTGTTCTTATCCTGGCTGCGAGCTGTCCAACTTAATCGTCTCCTTTCCCCACGTCCCGAGGCTTACTACATGCTGCTCTCTCTGCAAGGGGCACCTCGTATATATCCTCGCACAACTTATTTTCACCGCCTCTGTGAAGTATTTGATCCCTCAAGGAGAAAATACTACAAAATTACACCTTTTAATGCTTGCAATATCCTTGTAATGCATTTTATTTGTTACCGCCGTCTCCTTTTCCTGTGGGACAGTAAACTCTCTGACGGCAAAAATGGCACGTCGGTAGTAATAGTACTAACACCAAAAACAAAAGCATCTATGGACGGCATGTTCCGGGTCAGACACTGGACTGAATTTCTTTCTGTGCATCATGTTGTAGTATCCTCACAGCCAACTTGACGTTGTTTTTGTTTGTTTGTTTGTTTTTCATTATTTTTTAAACAGCATAGAGGACTTCAGGAATGTGTACGAGCCCATTCAGCCTGTGTGATGGAGTCTAGATTTAACTCCAGTCCAACGAATTCCAATGCCTTCTCTCTTCACCTCTGAGTTCCGCTTCTGATCCCTGATAATACTGTACATTTGCCAAGCAGCATTTATTTCTCTGGGATTGCATGTGTAAAGGTTCATTGCATGTGTAAATCAATAGATATCTTATTCAAACAAGGTTAGAATGAAGATCCTGCACCTGTCCAGGTGCACCTGAAACATTTTACTACGATGACAAGGGTAGCTTTGATGGCCTGAATCAGTCCTCATGGAAACCCACTTGGTAAGCTAATTTGGTGCTTCTTGTTTATTTTAAATTCAGTTTTCATGGTTTTTATAGCAGTTTTTCCATTACCATTTATTCCCTCCTGTACTCTCTTCCACCAGCACCTCTTCTTGAAAAGAAACATTGATATCTCCTGATTTTTGTCTGTTTATTTCTTTCTCTGGGTATGTGCATGTTACGCAGGGATTTCTTCTTAAGGTTTAGTCAAAGCTTATAGCTCACCAGCGTATCCTGTTTTCTAGGATACAGGCATGGTGTGGGATTTGGCAAGGACCAATAAGTCTACCTCAAGTGAGTATTGCTTGGAAGGCTAGGAGGGGCATGTTCTCCCCACATGTTGTCATGTCCAGACAGGAAGCCTTCAACCACGATAGCCGCAGACTTCCCGATGAAACACAGCACTGACCTCAGGAAGACAACCAAGACGAGATGTGCAGATGGATGGAGTCAGAGCACCTGGATCAGGTGAGCCGTGAAAGTTCCCCCGTGTCTAGAATCACAGTGATGTCTATGGATACATTTCCTTACAGTTGAAGCCCTCTGATTTGGGTTGTCTATTACAAAAAGCATCCTAACTGACGTGCTTGGAGAGATGAAATCCATACTCGCTCTGGTGCACAATAGTCATCAGATCTGTACATAACCTCCCTGGATTTCAATAGCTTCTCATCAAACAGGACTGTGTTTCTATCTCAATTGGGTGCTGTGAGCATGAGCTATGATAATGTACATTAAACACTCATCAACAATCTGTGGCCATGGAGCCAATTAATTGGTTGATATTAATTAAGCTACTTAACTGTTCTGTCTTTTATCTCTTACCACATGAAAAAATAATGAAGCTGACATTATTGGGTACATACAATGTCCCTAGTGCTGTACCAGGGACATTACTTTATCAACTCTGTCCCGATTACAGCTCTATGAGATGACTACGGCTCTCACCTCCTTTTTATAGATGAGAAAATGGTAGTTCAAGGATGTTAAGTTTCCCAGGGTGCTGGGGAACAGTTACTTATTCTGTGTCAACTGCTGACTGTGAAAATAATACCTTGCACAATAGAAAATATTTGAAAAATAGTTTACTGAAATAAAAGTATTCTAGTGAATATTAGCCTTTTAGATTATGTACCCAAAGGAAGGTACATGTTATTTTCAAAATCTTCTGATAAAAAATCTAAATTAGTCAAATAAGTTAATTTCCAAGTGAGAGTTGTTATAATATTATAGAAAAACATTTTGAGTGGAGAAAGTCATTTACAAGCCAGAAGTTTATGGGAAAGTCACCTATTCACTCTTAGCCTCTATATTTATTCTTTTATAAAACAGGGACAGTAATCAAATCCCAGTTCACCCCTGCAACAACCAACCAAGAAGACATTGTACATACAACACAGAACAAAGGTCCAGGGACATCTGAGTACTCAATAAATGTTAGCTATTATTATAATTGCTATATTTATTACCACATGAGTTTAAGTTCCTAGTACTACTCTTTGAGCAAAACAAAAGTATTTCTGAATACAATGAAAGTAAAAAAGAAAACTTGTCATCCTGTATTAAATAATCACTGGCTATACTTTGTTCTTATAGAAGCAAAAGATTTGAAAAGATTCTTGGAAAACACTAACTGTAAAAATATTATTTTATCCATGAAAGAGATTGCAAACTATGTAGGAAAAAACTAAGCATGTAAACTATTTTCTTTGAAGAGTACTTTTTACATGTCAGTTGGACCTATTTTTTTACCAACATTTTTACAGCAAAATTCCTTTTACATTGCAATTTCCTCGGTGGTAGCATTGCTGCCAAGGTATGTGTTGAATTCCGCTGAGTTTTATTGAAAACATACATTGCTCACGCCATTTTCTACATAAGGGGGCACTGGAGAAAAACAGAAACCCCACAGATCTTACCACGCTGCCTCATGCTTAGATGCATGTAGATGGATCGTGCAACATTCTTTCAAAGGCTAAAATTGTATGCTTGTTGGAATCACCTGAGTTTCTCTTTCATACTCTTTTAGGTTTTGTTTTTGTCCTCTTTTTCCTCTTTATGGAATGTATTGGGGTGACACTGGTTAACAAAATTTCCCAGCTTTCAGGCACATAATTCCACAACACACCATCTGCACACTAATATGTGCCCGCCGCCCCAGGTCAAGTCTCCCTCCATCACCACGTGAGGGATTAGACCCTCCTTCACCTCCCCCATCCGTCTCCCCCTGGCAATCCCCACACTGTTGTCCATGTCTATGAGGTTTTCTCTCTCTTTTTTCCCTTTTTTCTTAATCCTTCCACTCCCCTGACCCCCTCCCCACAGCTGTCAGACTGCTCTCTGGCTATAGGTCTGTCTCTATTTTGCTTGATAGTTCCGTTTGTTCATTAGATTTCAAATATGGGTGAAATCATATGCTACTTGCCTTTCTCTGACTGGCTTATTGTTTTTGTTCTTAAAGAATCTTACTAGCACCTCTATTTTCAGAGTTGGGCAGAGTTCTTATCATATATGCTTCCATTAGATGGAATAGACAACTAGTACTAAAATCCTTTTCTTTTCTTTAAACTTCATGACGTGACTCTTAGAGGCCACACCGGCCAAAGACCCCCAGAAGTTCTGCCCAGAGTTCTAGCTTGGGCTTCACTTCTCCTTCCCTACTGCCAAACTCGGGGTGATCCATGCTTTCTTGGGACACAGTCTATTTCGGGGGCATCCTCTCAGAGATGAGTTTTTCAACAATGCAAAACTTGCCTCCCATTGTCCAAAGTAAACACTCAAAGACTACATGGCTCAATGCATTTCAGAACCAGCTGATTTGCAAGGACAAATCCCAGCCTTTCCAGATGAAGTTTCTTTTCAAAATGATTTCTGTCACCACGGTGAGAGTCATGCTCATTCCCTCCTTGTAGTTTGCACAGGTCGAGCTGCTCACCTGCCTTCCCTGGGTGAGCACATGTGGCTTCTGCTTCTGAGGAAGGTTGACCAAGGTTTCTGAGCACAAGTGAGGACCTGGCATCTCCAAACACAAAATTATCAGTTAGGCTCACCCCTTATAGCACCTCATCTCCTACCCGGGATGATTTTAAAGACTCCTGTGGTTTCCAGTCCCATCTGGAAGCCGATGACTCACATCTGTTTTGTTTTTGTTTCTTTTTTCCCTATCCCTGGCTTGCTTGTCTCCTGAGTAATAGACCCATATTCATAAACTCTGTCTCCAAATTCACCATTAACCAAACAGGAGTCAAAAACAGTTAAAGATATACTTTACTCCTATTTGTAAAAAGTTCTTAAGGGCACCAACAAATAACAGAAGAAATGTATGTCTTTGAATGATCCTGTACTTTCTCATTGGATTCTTTGGCTTCTTATTCCCTTTTGACTCCAAGTTATGTAGGTTCTACCTCTGAAGTACATTTCAATGCTATGAGTTTTGTTATCCACTCACACAAACATGAGATCCTGTCCAATCCTTGCAACGAATCTGTGAAAGATGCATTTGTATTGCTCATCAAAGAGAAAACTGAAGTGTGTCTGAGTTCTTTCAGCTAAAAAGTGGTAAACTCCCCATTTGGTCTCAAGTCTGGCTGAGACCACAGAGGACGCAATCCATCATACAACCTAAGGAACTGTCTTGAAATGACCAAATCCCTTCCTTGCTTGGAGGCGATCACAGTTTTCTTCCCAAGAACATTAAAGAGATGCATGTCCCCCATGTAAGTGACCCAGGCACCCCCAGGAAGGAAACTAGTCCGCTCTACATATTCCAGGGGCCGCTGAATTCTCTCTGTTATACTACAAGGTCGCCATAATTCCTCACTAGCTATCAATTGTTTGACAACGAGGGCCATCCATCAGCCTGTAACTTTCATTGCCAAATGCATTCTATTTTTATATACCCATGAACTCACACATTTAGCAATGACAGGAAGCAGTCTTTCTCTATAGGATAAACAATGAATTGTGTGTTTCATCTGAAATAGATTATTTTACAACATATTATTCAGATATATCTTTTGCCACAGACCAAAAAAGACTTTGAAAAAATGTAATATATCCCTCCTTAAAAACTATTTTTTCTATGAAGCTTGGCTGCAGAGAGCAGATTGAAAAAAAATGCCTTCAATTCTGCCATTTTATAAAATATGTTTCAGCAAATAGTCATAAATCTGTCAGATATTGCAACCCAGTTTGGTATTATATACTAGGAAAATGAACTCAATAGCAATATAATCTTACTTTCCAATATAACTGAACTTGGGGAAAATATCTCAGGAAGAAAGCAGGCATAGAGAGCAAATAAAATCTAAGTGCCGCAGATATAAAGTTTATGATAGCATATACAACTTTGGATATTGGTGTTTTCCTTTTATTAATTCTAACGCAAACCCTCAATCATATCCTTCTTTTTAATTTGGTTTAGCACTTTTTCTTTTCTCTAAGGAAGGTGAAATTATCTTTTATGATATTTTATCTATTTTGTGTTTGTGTAGGCTTATCCTCCCATTTGAAACATTATTGAGGCCCTATTTAGATATGAACCTACTTATGCAAACTCCGTTTCCACAGTGTTGACTCACTGGTCTCCATAAAACAGAGATTTATGGGTTTCTATTGGTTGCAAACCACATAGTGTGTTTTCATTTATCAAATAGGAAATTTAACTGAAAGGTGAACAGTGGAGGCTCAAGTTGTTGCTTGCAGTGTTTAAGAGTTTCAGCTCTTTACCTGCCTTTCTTCAATGAGAAGACAGACAAATATATTTAGCCCTTTCCATTTGTCCACTCATCTGATTTTTAAAAAGGCATTCTGACTTGTTTCAGAGAATGTGCTCATTTGGGGATTTTCTAACCTAAATCTTTGGAGAATGATCACCAGGTGATGGACTGAAAGGAAATAGAGTTGACTGTGTGTTTCTTTAAAAAATATCTGTGGCATTCATTAATACTATAACAGCATTTGGTAAATAATGTAGAAGTCAGTATGTTACAGAGAGCAGAATATTAAAGAAAAGACTAAAATATGGTTATAACCTCCATAAGGAGGATGCTGGCTAAATTATACACTAATTATAGAAAAAGAGCTTCTCAGTGATCTAGAGTACAAGGCGGTAAACTTTAATTTGACTCCCCATGCTTTTCACAATTTAGTGCTTTATTTGCTTTTAAGATAATGTGCAAAAGGAAAGAAAAAATCACGATGGATAACGGAAGAAACACTACAAATTGTTAAAGACAAGAGAGGCAAAAGTAGGATGAGGATCCTGGATGCAGTTTCTCAATGACTAGCATGTAGAGATAAAAGAATTATTATAGCAATCAATGTAAGGAGAAAGAAGGAAAGAATAAAAAAGGGAAAAAAGAGAGAGATCTCTACCAGAAGAGTCAAGGAATAAAAGGGAAATTCAAACATAGGCTAGAAATGCCAAATGATCACCAAGAAAGCACATCATCTGGCCAAGAAAAAAATTAAGGGAAGGTAGAAACAGTGCACTGAAAATCTATCCAGAAGAGACCAAAGGGTGACAGAAAACCTTGAGGAAGAGCCCCATGAGAAAGAACCATCAATTCTAGAAAGTGAAATGATATCTTCCCAGAAAACATTGTGAAGAAACAAATCACCAGGGATAAATGGGGTACTGACAGGGTTATTTCAAGCCACGGAGACTGAATCAGTCAAAATCCTAACAAGAATATGTCAACAAATGTGGAAAACAGAACAATGGACTACAGATTGGACACATCCTATATACACTCCAATTTTCAAGAAGGGCGATGCCAAAAAGGGCAGTAACTATGGGACCGTTGCCCTGGTTTCCCATGCAAGTGAAGTGATGCTCACGATGATGCAACGAAGCCTCCTTTCTTCTTCTTTTATTGAAGTATATTTAATTGATTATGTTATTATAGTTGTCCCATTTTTTCTCCCCTTTATTCTTCTCCATCCCCCTCCCACCAGCATTCCCCCACTTAGTTCATGTCCATGGGTTGTACATATAAATTCTTTGGCTTCTCCATTTCCTATACTACTCTTAACTTCCCCCTATCTATTTTGAATAAGAAGTATTATGCTTCTTATTCCCTCTACCTTCTCCCTTTCTATGGAGCAAGAAATCTTGGAGGTTCAAGCTGGATTCAGAAAAGGAAGATGCACTCAAGCTCCAATTATGAGCATTTTTGGATACAGGAGTGCTCCAGAGAATTTCAGAAGGAGGTCCATCGATGTTTTATAGACTACAGTAAAGCCTTTGACCGTGTAGAATGCAGAAAGTTCTGGGTTTCTCAGAAAAAAAAAATGAGTGTCCCTCTGCACTTGATTATCTGGATTTGTAACCTCTACTATGGACAGGAAGCCACTGTCAGGATAGACTGGAGAGACAGAATCATTTCCTCAAGGCAAAGGTGGTGCCAGACAAGGGTGCATTCTCTCTCCCCATTTATTTAATGTATACACAGAACATGGTATATATTTCAAAACTGGGTTAAACTCAGAGGAAGCAGCAGAAATATAGAAAGATATCGATAATTTCAGGCATGCAGATGACACCACCTTACTGGCAGAGCCCCACGAAGCTCTGAGGGGACTTCTGATGGAAGTGAAACAAGAAAGTGCCAAAGCAGAAGCAGGACCGCGTTTCAAAGTCAAGAAGACCAAACTCACGACTGCAGAAGAAACACACAACTTTAACGTAGATAAGGAAGGCATTGACGTTGTCAAACATTTTGATTACTTTGGGTCGGTCATCAGGTCATCCATTCAAATGAAGAAAGCAGCTAAGAAATCAAGGGAAGGCTGAGACTCAGAAGGGCAGCAAGGAAAGAATTAGGGAAGATCACCAAGAACAAAGAGGTGTCCAGGGAGACCAAGGCTCAGACCATCCAGACCCTCGTGTTCCCAATTGCTATGTACAGATGTGAAAGTTGGATGGAGAAGAGGGCTGATAGGGAAAAAAATGATTCATTGGGCATACGGTCTTGGAGGAGAGCTCTGTGGAGTCTCTGGACCATCACGAAGGTGAACAAGCGGGGCCTAGAGCAAATTAGGCCTGAACCATCTCTGGAGGCAGAAATGACAACACTAAGGCTGCCCTACTTTGAGCACTTTATGAGAAAGTGGGGTTCTTTGGGAAAGACACTAACCCTGGGAAAATAGAAGGCAGCAGGAAGAGAGGAAGAGAAAATGTGAGATGGACTGAATAAGCCACAGGCATGGGTCTACAGGAGCTGGCAGGGCTGTTGACAACAGGAGACTGTGGGCATCGCTCATTCATAAGGTCACCAGGAGTCGGAGCCAACTCAACAGCATGTGACAGACACTCATCACTTATGAGTATTCCACTCCACCCACAGCCTCTATGTTCTACTCAGAATGAAGTTGTTTCCATTAAAAAAGTCAAGTCTCTTCATGTATAAATCTTTATGGCTATTGTGCTCTTGGCATGGATCATTGTTGCTTTTCCGTCTGTCCCCCACGGTGTTCTCCATGAGATCAGAAATCAAATAGCCTCTCCACAAAGCCTTGATCGGATGCCCTATTTTGACTCCCAGGATGCCGTGCTTCCCCCCTCCTGGCCTCATGGCATTATAGTAAAAGTTCTTGTTTAATTATCTGAGTTTCCCAAAGCCCAAGAAAGAAACAATGGTGGCCTTGCTCAGTGTTAAATATGATCATACCATGTATGTTTCACATTCCACCAGGAGGAAGAATTTCAGATGGATGACAGGGCATTAGAGAATTCATGTATTATGAAGATGCATAGGAAGTACTGAGGAATAATAAGAATCTTAGGTTTTCTGGACAGAAAAAAATTAGTAAATTAGGTGTAAAATTTGCCTGAGGGTTATATTATAATGTACCATAAATGCCAATATAAACAGTTTGAACTTAAACCTGTAGGCAGTGGGATACAATGGAATACCATCAGACTGGGCGATGTGTTTTGAAATTCAAAACTAAACTCATAAACATGCTACATTTTGAAGTTTGCATGGATATAAAATGGGAAAAAAATAAAAATTACATATAAAGCAAAAATTACATTAATATTTATGTTAATATTAATATTTAAGAAGCAGAGGAAATTAGCATCAATGAAGCACCGAGTACGTGACAAGCATTTTGTAATATATTGTCTTCTTAATGCTCACTACTTCTTTTTGGAACAATTCGGTGTCTTTTTAATACGGGAAAATTGAGGTTGGGAGATATTATGAACACGAGCTTCACCAACTTCAAGTGCAGGGTTCCATTCTTCCTTATCTGCAAATGCCTAGAACACATCCTAGAGCTAGTTACAGAACAGTCCAATAGTTTTATAGATTTCGTCTAACAAACATTTCATGCAGTCCCCAACAATCACAAAGGTAGGTATGATGGCTTTCTTATTTATAAAATATGGATAATATGTATCTTGGTTCAGGCAGCCATAAAAAATACCATAGACTCAGTCACTTAAAAAATATAATTTATTTTACCCCAGTTCTGGAGGCTGAAAGTCTGAGATTAGTCTTCAAGGCCAGTTGTGGAGAAGACTCTATGCACTTCCACCCAAGAAGGGTGCACACCTTCTCACTGTATGCCCGCATGGCCTCTCCTCCTTGCATGTATGTGGCCCCACTCCCATGACCCATCCAACCCTATTTACTACCCCCAAAACCTCTCCTCAAAACACTATCACATTGTGGGTTAAGGCTTCAGCATATGAATTGGAGGGGGAAGATGCATTCTCTCTAAAATAATGTATAAAACTGTATGAAATGTATCTAAAGACATTGTCCTGGTTTGGATAGTATACCCAAAATCTATGTCCTTCCTGGAACCTCGGGATGCGATCTTATTTAGAAATGTGGTCCTAAAGATGTCTTTAGTTAAGATAAGGTCTTACGAGAATAGGATGGACCCTTAATCCAATATAACTAGCATGCTTATAAGACGGGCAGAAGAGACACAGAGGCAGACATCCACACAGAGAGTGAATGCCATACTGCAAGGGAGGCAGAGACTGGAGTGACACCATGATGCTGCTATAAACCAACAACTTCTGGCTAACCCCAGAAGCTAGGAGAAAGGCAAGGAACAGATTCTCCCCTGGAGCCCTCGGAGAGAGCATGACCTTGATGGTAACTTGATTTCAGACTTTCAGTCTCCGGAATTGTGCAAGAATAAAGTACCTTAGTTTTAAGTCATCCAGTTGGTGGTAATCTGTCACAGCAGCCTTAGGGAACTAACACACCAATAAGTGGGCTTCTAAATTCAGTCTATGTCAATATATTGGCATAGCGTGTACTATAAATATAAGGACTGTTTGCTCTAAAATCAGTGGGGATAATGTCAATTATTTCTTTTGTTATCTCTGCTCTTTACATCTTTATCCTTGATTATGAGATTCATATACAAGAGCTACCATTTGATCTTATCACCACTATTGGATCTAAAGCGAAACATATTTTTTTTAAGACAGAGAGCTTGGTTAAATAGTTTAAAATAGAACATTAAACATGATTTCTACCCTACTGAGCCCCAGCCATTGGCTATTTTAACATTAAGTGCCTTTCTTTAACAAGTACCAATTTCCACCAGTATTTTCAATACCATAAGGACTCTTAAAATTAGAAAAGTAAAGGGCAACAAAATCAACACCTTTATTTATATGTTCTAAATTCTAAGCACTTGTGGTATCTTGATCTGTTTTTTTCCTCTATGCAGTGGAAGGAGAAAATAGAATTCTAGAGTTTCACTAACCCTTCCTTTAGCCTTCCAAGATGTTTCACGTGTAAGGATACGATAATGGTATTGGAAAACCATCACTTCTTCTGTATGTTTACATTTCTTACAAAAGAAGCTTTCTGAAAGGTTCAGTTTCAAATGAAGAAGCTCAAATTTAATTCTGGTCACCCACCCCCCCAAAAGGTAATAAATCTGAGTGGATGGTGGGGTGAGGAGTTTGTTGGAACTCTCTGTACTGTCTACTCAATTTTTCTATAAACCTCAAACTGCTCCCCAAAAGAGAGTCTATTATTTTTAAAAGGTATCGGATGTCAGGATATATAGGCCCCAATTTAGAGCAATCAATCCTATCTTCTCAAGTCGGGACACAAAAATCACCAGTGCCATTTTAAACCTATGTGGAACATACTTTCGTGCAGCTACGTAGAGAAACCGAGTCATGGATGACCCTTGCCCGACAGTATTTAACAGGTCACATAGGTCAGGAACTTGAAGATATGTAAGGCATTTTGTTTTTGTCTTTGTGTAACATACACCTGCTCTACTGCTTGAACAGCTCATGGTTTGCAAACAATACGTTTAGCAAATGAACGGATACATTTACATGTGTGGTAGATTCAATGAAAGCTCCTTTGGACCCTTATCTTTCCTTGGAAACAATTTTCCTCGATATCATGTTTCAGTTGGTAAAAGAAATCACTCACTAAGCTGAGCTTTTTCAGTAGGTGATGAACTGAATGTAGCACAAGTCTTATCGATAAGCACTTGACTGAGGAGACTTGGGATAGAAAAACATGCACCTTTTCCAGGACGGTTTCTTTAACCATTGAAAGGTCTGGCTTCCTTGAGACATGGAGCTCACTAGCACTGCTGTACGAGTGAGTGGAGGGGAAAGACAAAAGCGGCATTTACGCAGTTGCTAATAACACGATCACCTACCGGCTAAAAGAAACACTCCACTGGGAAAAGGCTATTGTACTAATAAAATGTTTGTTTAAAAATATGACATTTTTATATACTAAAATTAAAAATTTGATTATATAACAAGGTTTTACTAGACATAAAACATAAAAAAAACCTGACATAAAGCTAAGTAATACATTTCATTAAATTCAATAATCTTGTTCTAAAAATAAAATATGACTTTATGGAGCAATATAAAAGCCAATTTTATTAATTGCAGAGATAATACATGATTCCAAATGTGAAACAATATGTTATCGGTGAGCCCATTCTTCCAGATTAATCTAAATATTGATATAATTCTCCAGTAAATGGCATTTTGAAATTTCTTTTGAGTTTTTTCAAAGTGATTCAATAGTTTATCTGAAAGATAAAATGGTCACAGTGACCAATTTAAAAAAAAATGTGACTACTAAGATGACTGTCTTAATAACCACCTTTTTTGTTTTTCTTTAAAAATCTGGGGTTAAAGATTAAACATTTTTTAAAAAATTGAGTTCCCAGAGACAAACACTATCTTCAGGCCAAGGTAGATTATTAAAGTAAAATCTTATTTATTCTACCCTGGTTAGTGTGGCTCAATGGATTAAGTGCTGGCCTGAGAACCAAAGGGTCACAGGTTGGATTCTCAGTCAGGGCACAGGCCTGGGTTTCAGGCCAGGTCCCCAGTAGGGGGCGTACGCGAGGCAACCACACATTGATGTTTCTCTCCCTCTCTTCTTCCCTCCCTTCCCCTCTCTCTAAAAAAATTAATCTCTAAAAACATTTTTTAAAATCCTATTTATTCCTTTATGTATTATCGTCGTTCTTCTAATTTGTATTTATTTCCACAAATTTCATTGAATGCTACCAAAGGACTTCCACAGCAGAGCTACTGGGGAGACTGGTGCTCGGAGAGGAGAAATAAGGCCATGACTTCTGTCAAGCTGACCTGTGAAAACAGAGCCTGTGGGTGTGGGGGCGGTTGCCTTTGGACACACTCATTTTCTCTGGTTTCTTCCGCAAATGCAGATGCAACTGTGAAACATGTGGGGGAAGTATAACGCCAGGGGCACTGGACTGGAAGTCCGGGGTTTGGATCTCCTCCCGGCTCCAGCTCTCGCCTTGTCATTCTGACCTCAGCCTCACTGCCTCCAGCGAGAGCACTGGGACACCGTTAAGTCCATACGCTTTGGCCATCATCACGAATGATGCCTTGTGCCTCCTTAGACGTTGGATTTCATGATAAGTCAGGTAGAATGACTTTGACATTTAGATTTATTTAATGGCAGCATAAATACGGGCTTGAACTATATTTCAAAGTTTCTATTAAATCGAAGCCTGAAATATATAGCAGTTTCTGTGAACGTGTGAGCCTTTTCCCCATTCTAGATACTAAAGAACCAGTGAAGTATCACTGGAATGAGAGCAGCAGTGTAATTCATTCTGAAACAAAAAAATCTCACTTACAAAATTGTAATGCATTATTGATCTCTCTGGGCATTTTTACGATTGGCTATAGAAGCAGAATTGACGGTGACAGCAGGAAGATACATACACGAGAGTACAGAGGACCAGCGCTCTTCAAGTCAAGCAAAATTCAAATGCAATTAATTTTTCACAATTGGGGTTTGGGTAGATAAGTCATCTACCCTCAACCTCGTGATTCATAGGTGAAGAAAACTGACCTTGAAATTTCCAGTCACAGATGACATTAAAAATGTAATAAAGAAAAAATATTTGGCATTACCTCTTCCTTATGTGTGAAATATTTTCTAAAATATCACTCGTAATGACTGCCTAGTATTTTATCATATGCTATGCCAATAATGTATATGTATAAATCTTATTATGGTCCTCTGGAACACTCGTGATTCCCTGCTATTAAAAAAATGGAAGGCCTTTTATGGAAACATTCATTCATATTCAGAGGAGTTTCTTAAAATAAATTCCTAAGTAACAAAATGAATAAAAAATACTGTTGTTTAAGAATAGAATCCCTCCACGTGCTGTCAATGGAGAGATCTGCCTTTTTAAAAATAAATTATTCAATAAACCACTAGGGGGCAAAATCCTGATGGAAACATGGAGAATCACGCTGTCAGCTTCCATTGAGTACCTGGGCTGCGCCACGGCCCTAGTGCCAGAGGTAAAGGGGGGACCGGGAAAGAGCGTGGGGAAAGGTGAAGTGGGATGGCTGTGAGAATGGGAGTAGAAGTTAAGGGAACTATTGTTACAGAACAGTCACACACACACATAGGGGCCAGGACTCCAGAGGATGGTATACTAATACTCTCCGGACCACCTACTGGGCTCGATTGTCCTCCGCCAATCAGAAAGACATCTCTCAATGACAGATCAGTGAAAAGGAAAGGAACTTATTATTTGAAATACAAACTAAAGTTCTCCACAAATGCACACAGTCCTCCCGGCACCCTCCACATGGCAAAAGGGAGCACTTCCAAAGCCTCGTGGTCCTGACTCTCACCCAAGCTGCATGGTCCCAACCAAGACACCAAAGCCACGTGGACCTAAACAGATGCGTGGTCCCCAAAAGAGAGATGCCAATGGCTGCCACACCTCCATTTGAATCCCAGCGCCAATCTTCCTCTGCCGCCCCATTTCTGGTTCCTCCCACAATTGGCCACAGCTGCCAGCATTCTGGGGAGGTGTGGCCCTGTGGTGTGGAGCCAATTATCTCCAAGTTCTTCTGGACCCTATTACAAGTCCCTATTTGGGGCTCCCCTCTTGGCTGCACCCTGTTACACTATCGGACTGGAGAATTTTTCATCAATGACCTTCTTTGCAAAGCCTGTCCCTCATGCCTATTAATGAATCTTATTTGATATTTTTTGTTGACTAACTAGTGGATTTCTATTTCCTCTTCTATAGATGAAGAAATGAGGACTCAGAAAAGTCAAAAATCAAGGACGGTGTAAGTAATTAGAGTATGACCACTGCTCTCTCACTGCAATGGTAAAGGTTCCGTTTTTTGTGATGTCATTCTCTACCCTACTCTTCTTACTTTAAATTCACAGTTGTCACTACCAAAAGGAATCCACATTTACAATGCCCACAACTTTTAACGCACTACTTAGCGTTTAATAAATGGAAGTTACTATGATCACTAAGTGCTTGGCCTATACTCCGGCTGCCTTCTTTTATGGCATTATTCCATCCTCATAAAACTATTGTTTGGTATATTTACTTCAGTATTATAAATCAAGATACCGTGAGTTCAAAATAAAGGTTATGTGCTCTTGCTTACACAGTTGAGTACGAATAGAAACTCATATTCATCCCACCATGCTGTGAGGTCTCTCAAGTGCTAGATCAGCAAGTATTTTTTTGAACTTTTTAAAGAATGAAGAGAGCATGGCAATGGGGAGGTTTAAGAGACCGCAATAAGGAACCTCATTTTTCAAAGAGCTGTTTTTTCCCTTAACTAGATTTTATTGATTATGCTATTACAGTTGTCCTGATTTTTCCCCGTTAGCCCCCCTCCACCCAGCAACCCCCACTCCCTCAGGCAATCCCCTCACCATTGTTCATGTCCACAGGTTGTGTCTGTAAATTCTTTAGCTACTCCACTTTCTATACTGGACTTTACATACCCATTCCGTAGCTACCTATTTGTATTTCTTAATCCCCTTACCTTTTCACCCATTCTTCCATACCTCCCTCCCATCTGGCAACCATCTGGTTACCAACTTCTTTTGTCTTGCTGCTTTTAAGATTCTCTCTTTATCTTTAACCTTTGGCATTTTAATTACAATGTGTTTTGGAGTGGGCCTCCTTGAATCCATCTTGTTTGGGACTCTCTGCAGCTTCATCAACTAGCATGTATATTTCCTTCACCAAATTAGGGAAGTTTTCTTTTACTATATTTTCAGATAGATTTCAAATTTCTTGCTCTTATTCTTCTCCTTCTGGCACCCCTATGATGCAAATGTTGTACTTCTTGAAGTTGTCCCAGAGGCTGCTTATATTATCCTCATTTTTTTGGATTGTTTTTTCTTCTCATTGTTCTGTGTGGTTATTTTTCCTTCCTTATGTTCCAAATCATCTATTGATTCTTGCCCTCATCCATTCTACTATTGGTTCCCTGTAAACTGTTCTTTATTTCAATTAGTGAATTTTTCATTTCTGACTGGATCTTTTTTATGCTGCTGAGGTCCTCACTAAGTTCCCTGAGCATCCTTATAACCAGTGTTTTGAACTCTGTATCTGATAGATTGCTTATATCCATTTTGTTTAACTCTTTTTCTAGAGTTTTGATCTGTCCTCTCATTTAGGTCATGTCTCTTTGTCTCCTTGTTTTGGAAGACTCCCTGTGTTTGTTTCTATGTATTAATTAGCCCTGCTCTGACTCCCTGTCTTGGTAGCATGGACTAACATAGTAGGTTTCCTGTAGGGTCCAGTGGTACAGCCTCCCCTATCACTCAAACTGAGTATTAAAGGTGCACCCTTTGTGGGGGCTGAATGTACCCTCCTCTTGTAGTTGAGGCTTGGTTGCTGTTGGAAGGTCAAAGAGCCTTTTAAAATTGCAACTTCTTTCTTTTTTAATTTTTACACTTTTATATCTGATGCCTGCATTCTGATATAATGAAAGGTAAATATAAAAGAAAAGGAGCTCATTATAAACCTAATATGTGCCAGTAACTAGAACCCAAGCTATCATTTTTTTTTTTTTTGGTAATTAACCTCATATAAATGCATAGCAAGCTAGGAGACGATAGGTGGCTTGCCAAGAATCACGCAGCTTTTCAATACTGAATGTAATATTCAAACTCAAAGTCGACTACTTCCTAGGCCAGCACTCGTTTAGCTTTCCTATTTGTGCTATGATAACATCAGGGAAAGTTATGACTACGGCAAATGGCCTTACTTATCTCTCCCCCTGCAAAGTAAAATCGGCCTGGTTTTCAAGTCGTCCAAGGAGAAAAGGGAGGAATGACGCCATCACAGGGCATCTGCCTTCCCCAGCATGAGGGGGTTTGCTCCCAATGAATGTACGATACTTGACATCCATCTGCCATCGGGAAGCCCTGCATTAATAAAGACCTGAAGATCTGTGACTTGCCTGGAGGCTTAAGTGGTTAATATAGAAGTCATTATTTTATGGAGAAAGAAATGCTCTATTCAACCAGTGCATCAAATTTATATATCTAAAGGACACATTGTGCTGGCACCCAAGGGCAAGGCAAAATGGTTCAGTAAAAGAGTAAAAATGCCACTGCAATTTTCAGAAGATAAATCAAGCAAATTGTTCTATTACCCATTAAATTTTAGAACTGGTGTTCAAATTGGGGAATAATTCAGAATATCTAAGATAACAGAGCACAAAAAGGAGCATAACCCTTTTGCCCTTCCATTCTATTTACCAGTATTAGAGTTTCCCACAATCAGCAAGTGTCTGCTTCAACAGAGTTTGCAAACAAAGAAAGGCCTGTGGACTTCAGGACCGAGAGCACAGAACCTAAAATATTCATTCAGGAGCTGCAACCTGCAGGACCAAAGGCAACACAGGTGGGTTTTATTGACCTACTTTGTTGGCCCACGCCAGCTTGGCATAGTCAATATTTTAAAATGCATATTTTGTGAATAAAAAAAAGATTTCATAAAAGGAATTTGAATGGTCAACTTATTTTTTCTATTTTTTCAACTCTAGCCTCAAATCCAGGATCAGCCAATTGGGAGGGGTCTAAGACTAGCATGCTAGTTATTTTGTTTTCCTTTTCTTTCTTTTTTTAAAAACTGTATGTTCACCTTATTTTTCACTTCAATCCCTTTCTCCTATCCCTACTTTTAGGCAGCTAATTCTTTCTAGAGTAGAGATGCAATACAAAGAAGAGTTCAAAATACTTCTTCCATGAGCTATTGTAATTTTTATTGAAAACTTCTTAATTTGGCAAATATTGAAACACTTGTTCTTATTAAGGTGAATTATTTTGTAGGTTCCTTAGCTTTTCCCAAGCCCCTAACCCCGACTATAATTGCTCAGATGGCTGCTTATTAATCCCAGGTACAGACCGACCCCACGCTCGGTCCCCTTGCTTATCCATCCGCACAGTATGCATGGCCTTTGCTCTATTTCAAGGTGAGACAGATCTGGCTCCTGCAAACCCCCTCTACAGTGAAGAGAAGCTTGTAGTAGAGCTCAACTCCAATAGGCCCCTCCCTCTCTTTGTTGTTGTTCTATTTCAACAATTTAGTGTTTCATCTTCTCACCATTCACATTTTTTAAACATTTTTTAAAGATTTTTTATTTATCTTTAGAGGAGAAGGGAAGGAGACAGGGAGAGAGATATCAATGTGTGGTTGCCTCTCATGCATCCCCTGCTGGGAACTGGCCTGCAACCCAGGCATGTGCCCTGACTGGGAATCGAACTGCGATCCTTTGGTTCGAGGGCCGTGCTCAGTCCACTGAGCTACACCAGCCAGGTCACCATTAGCATTTTTAATAGATGTTTGAGATGGAATAACTTGACTCTCAAATTCCAGCCAAGTTGTTCTCAGAAGACCCCCTCACTTGACCCAGAAGAGGAGGGAATACCATGGTGATTTTCTTCAATAAAACATTCTCTCCAATCTCCATCCTTTATTAATATAAATAATAGTACCTAATTCTGAGTGGTTTTTCCATCTTAGGCACTGTTATAATTAAGCATACTAACTTAACACTCAGGATAATCTGAGGAAGTAGGCATGGGCATTATACCTATTCTACAAACATGAAAACTGAGGTTTTGCCAATGCGAGTGAATTAATGAAAGCTATTATAACAGATTAACAGAGTGGGTAATTCAATCTGCAGCTAACTAATCACAACATACTGATCAGAATCATGTTCCTGTACTGTTTTTTGCTTCCAACACCCATGGATGATCAACTAACTGGTATTTGCAATTATTTTATATTCTAGGAAATAAAACGAACACATAGTGTGATCCTACTTTTTAAAAAGACATTTTATTAAGAGCACTTAGGATTATTTCCTTTAATCAGCATGAAATGAGAGTATTATTATTATTCCCAATTTATAGCTGGAAAACAAAAGCTAAGAGAGATACAACAGCTTGAGAATGTTGAGAGCAAGGAGGCGGCGGAGGTGAGGCTTGGAGCCCGGCCTTCCGATCGCATGGCCCCTCACCCTGTTCTTCACTGCCTCCTTCTAGAATGCCGAGAAATCACTGATTTAGGACAGTATGTGCAATGAGTTCTTGAACCGTCCCTCAGAAAATTTAAGAGTCCATTAAGATGTAGTGAATATATCAGTTTTATTTCAAGCTTTAGTTCAATTATATGAGAGCAGGTTATACAAGAAATGGAAATCTTTATTGGACCACTGAGGGCAAGGTGAAAAGTATATTTCAGTGTATCATATATATATGGTATAAATATATCTACATGATTAACTGTTTTAATAAGTTTTATAATGATCATTATTGTAACACATGACATTATCCTATATCATATGATAAAACACGGCGTTGGAATGTTTTATGGTATCACAGCTAACTCCTCCAGAACAACAGGACATCATATTAGCGCGTGAATTAGAAGTGCATTAATTATTCAGTGAATGCCTGCCTCTTACATAACAACTGGCATTTGTTAACTTAGCCGTATTTATTTTGCTGCCGTAGCAACCTTGAAAAATACAGGTATAATACCGAGTATGTCCCTGTGGTAGATGCCTTTGGCTGTCCACTCTACAACCACTTCCCTCCTAATTTCTTGCCACTGGAAACTGAACGGAAGTCAGGATTCAATTAGAGAAACATTCTAGGAAGGTACGTGTGAATCATGACTGGCATAATATATACACCTTTCTTTGGTAAAGATACCCGTGGCCTTATGATACAGTTGAGTCAGCGTAAGGAAGATGATGTTTTCTATGAAGATTTGAGATAGGTTTTTTTTTCACCCCAGCAAGAAAACACACGCATGAGGAAAAACCACCGGGGAAACCTCTGTCCTTTTTTCCTGTTTTGAACATGCCTGTTCGAGAAAGTGGTGCTGTAGGTGAGGCAGCATCCTTGTGACTTCTAGGCAAGAGCCTCAGCGTGACGGTCACCCTGACGGTCACCCTGAGCACAGTACAGGAACATGACAGAAGGACCCAGGCTCTTGGTTAAGCTACTGCATGAATTTGGAATCACCTGGCCTCTTCTTTCTTGGTTTATGGTAAATTCATTGTCTTTATGGATTTATTCCTCATGATCCTAGTATGTATCCTGTTACCTGTAGATGAATGCTCTGACCCACCCCCTAACTTGGGGAAAGCCAAACAATAGCCCCTCAAGATGTCCACATCCCGATCCCAGAACTTATGAAACTCTTACTTTGCATGGAAAAGGGGGCTTTGGAGATGTAATTAAGGTGAGGGACCTTGAGATGGGAGAGGATCTTAGATGGTCTAGGTGGGCCCCATCCACTTATGAATCCTTAGAAGTAAAGAATCTGCTCCAGGCTATAATCACAGGGAGATGTGAGGAAAGCAGGAAGGTCTGTGAGATACAGACTTGCTGGCCTGGAAGAGGGAGAAGGAGGTCCAGGAGCCAAGGAGCGTGGACAGCCTCCAGCAGCAGGGAAAATTAAAGAAATAGATGCTTCCCTTGAGGATACAGGAAGGCGTGCGCCCTTGCCACCACCTTGATTTTTGCCCGATGAGATTCACTAGGTTCTGGAGTTCCAATCTACTGAGCAGTAAGAGAATAGATGTGTGTTATTTTAAGGCACCAAGTTTGTAGATACATGTTATGTCAGAAAATAGAATACTCACAGAATTGCTAATGCCGAATAGTTTCGCCGAGGGAAAAAATACATCAGGACGGTACTCAAGAGGATGTGGGTCGGTAACTACCTAACGGTCATGGGATCATCTTCGGAATTGGAAACACAGCCATCACTCTTCTAAGCCATGAATACAAGATCTGCAGTGGATAGCTATATCCTTTTATCAACAATTTGCAAAGCCTATACAAAGATGTTAACCTTCAAATAAGAATCTCCCCAAACCACCAGTGTCAAAGATGATTTTGCACGCAGCTGAAACATGGGAAATAAAATCAGTATGGCTGACAATCTGCAGACAGGTAAATTTATCTTTGTTAAACATTCACAACAGCACTACTAAACTTGATCCTTGAGAATGGTTTGGGGTTCAAGGACGCATCAGTCATGGATTTTTATTCTGGCTGTACCTGATCCAGAAGTCTTACTTGCAACAAAGCATTTCAGCTCTATGCCTCAGTTTCTTCATCTGTGAAATAGGTTGGTGTTACCGACAAGGGTTGTGGTTATGGCTACCTAAGGTAATGCATATAAAGCAGCAGACCATAGAAGCTTCTTTACCTAAAATTCTCTTGAGCAATGACTCAAGTAATTTTTAAAACAATTATATGAACTCTTTTTCCCAATCAGAGCTAAATAGAGGGCCAGTAGATGAAGAGATAGATCTTCCTCTCTCCTCACAAACTCTCCCATTGGCTACTCAGTTACTTCTATGAATTCTGTATAATGTTAAAAAAATATTTTGTTCTCCTGGTTGGTATAGCTCAGAGGACTGAGTGCCAGTCTGTGAATGATAGGGTCACCAGTTCGATTCCCAGTCGGGCACATGCCTGGGTTGTAGGCCAGGTCCCCGGAGAAGGGGCAACGCAAAGGGCAATCACGCGTTGATGGTTCTCTCCCTCTCTTTCTCCCTCCCATCCCCGCTCTCTAAAAATAAATAAATAAAATATTTAAAAATATATTTTGTCCTAAAAAATAGAAATGTCAATTGACCTTTAAAATGATGATTTCTTGAATTTATGGAGTCTGTGTATCCTTTGGAGAATATAAAGATGTCTCATGTGGCATAAAGCAACTTATGCAATCTAAAATTTACTCATTGAAAGGGGGTCGTAGCATCTTTCTATATGGCACATTTTTGGTAATTTAGAACACAAGCAGAGCTATGTTGCCGTGTACAGACACAAACACACATTGTCCTTATTAAACTTTAGATGATTAAGAAGATAGTCAAGTGTGCGTAACATTATAGAAAAGTGTTTCAGCCTAATTAAATAGATGAAAGTAAATACGATGATAATCCTGAGTCATCTTGAAAAGACAAAATATAGGTGGAGATTATTATAAGCTAAGTGCCAAAAGAGATATGAATGGCTATTTACTGACTTTTGGAATAGGAACAGGCTCCCTTTCTTAATTAATTCTTGCTTTAAAAAAAAAAAAGTTTACTTTCTGTTTTGTTATTTTTGAGTTTATTCTTAATTACTTTTGTCTTTTAACTCTCACTTCTCTCTACTGTCAGAACATCTGCTAGTCATCATTTATCTCCCTTGCTAATCTGATGTCACTTTCATGTCACCGCTCAAAATAATCACAATAGCTTTGACTGCCTGTAAAACAAGAAGAAACCGGCTCTGAGAGAGGCTAGAACATTCTCCTAAAATGCATTGGCAAGTTAGCACCTCAGAAGCCTGTCTCGCTCCTTTGCTGGGCCGTGCAAACGTGTTGAGCTGGAGTTGTCCAGGTAGGTCCTTCAGTCTTTTTTACGCCAAACACGGAGGCAGATTCTCAGACTACGCCAGCTCCTCTCCTGATCACCAGTTACACTGCAGTGAAGCCCAATGCGGAACCTTACCTCGAGGTCCATGGCTACCTTGCAGGCACGAGACCTATACAGAGCCCTGTAGCCAGTTGCCAGGGAGCAGCGGATGAGGAAATGGGAGAACTGGGCTCCTCAGTCCTGCCAGCTTCTCACTAATTAACCTCTCACTAATTAGAAATGCCATTTTTAATTACCATCATTCCCCTCTTGAAATGTGGTGAAAGCTAACGCTGTAAGGCTCTGGGGTTCCATTATGTTACAACTGCTGTAAATTACCTAGGTGATTAATATGGCCTCTTTTGACGCCCCGGGAGGCCCACTCTCCCTGGGGAGCAACCATGTCAAACAAGAGCTCGGCATCATGGGATGGAGCACATGTTTTCAAGATCTAACTTAATAAAATGGTCTGAGACAATGAGAGCCTTGCTCTGAATCTGGCGTGCCAGATGGTTCCCAGAGAAAGGCAGGGCCTCGCCTGGCACAGACGGCAACCTTGACCTTCCCAAAATGCTGTCATGTGATGACACGCCCATTGTCATCCTGGCCTTAAACACCTTTGTGCTGCCTGCCTGGTATGATTTTCGTCCTCCAGGGAAGGAACAGGGGTGTACTCTGCGTGACACACCTTGTGCCTACCTTTGCCAGCTCACCTTGTACCACGGCCCACCTTCTTCATGTCCTCCATTCACACGTGTCTTCCAATGGAGAATCCCAAGTTCTCACCTTCCCTGGCCTTTGAACCACTGCATTCTCTCAGGTGCGAAGCTCCACCTACCTGCCCCCTCAGCATGTTTAACTCCCACCTAGCCTCCTCATTTCATCTCAGGAAAGTCTTCAATTCCCAAATTGCTCAATTCTCACTTTATTATGCTCTCATGTTTACCCCTTTCATAGCACACACAGGGGTCAAAAGTGAGGACCTATTTTGGCTATTTGATTAATTTTTGTTTTCTAAATCAATCATAAGCTCCACATAGCCAGAAACCAGAACAGTTTTGGTTCTGGTATTTGTAGGAAGAATGTTCTGTTTGACATATAGCTTAGGCTAAATTAACATTATTGAATTAATTAGTGACTTAACAATCTGGATGCTCACCCAATTGCCACAGTGTTCTCCTGCCATCAGCATTTGAGGAGACAAAAGGCATTTATGACTTGCCTGTCCACTCATCAGAGATTGTCTTTTCCATACGGATGCCTTCCAGAGACTTTGTTTTCCTGTTGCTGTTGAGGATGTTCAAATATTTTTCCATTGCTTTTCTTATTCTTTTCAAATCTGAGTTCAGATGTGTCTGGGAAATCAATATTTTTCTTGCTAGGTTTATGGGCTATAATGTAATAATTGAAGCACAGGAGATGGTTTTATGGTTAGCAAAAAATTTGGATAAAAATTATCTTCCTCCCACAGTAAACATATGAGTGCTCAGGATCCCAGTTTCCTGGTCTGTTAAAAGGGAAAATTATATGGTAAAAGTATTCATCCCGTGAAAAAATATACTATAAACAAGTGACCTTAGGTCCAACAGTCAGTAAAGTGCCTGATACATGAGTGTTCAGCCAATCCCATTCCCTGGAGAAGGAGAAAAAAGACACAGAGCAACAATCTGCATCACCTGCTGTGGGAGGAAGGTCACTACCCTTAGCCACATCTACACCCTAATCCATGGACTCCGTGAATCTGTTGGGTTACTCGGCAAAGGGGGACTTAGGTTGCTCCTCGGCTGACCTTGAAATAAAAGGATTATCTTGGATAATGTAGGTGGGCTGAATGTTATTATAATGGTCCTTTTCATGTGGAAGAGGGAGGTGGAAAAGTCAATGCCAGAGTGCTGTAATGTGAGAGAGATCATTGGCTTTGAAGATGGGTAGGGGGCCATGAGCCAAGGGAAGTGGGCCATCTCTAAAAGCTTGAAAAGGCAAGAAAAAGGATTTTCTTCTGGTGTCTCCAGGAAAAACACAGCCAGGCCAAAGCTTTGATTTTTAGCCTGAGACCCATTTCATCTTTTTGATCTTCAGAACTGTAAGATAATGAATTTGCCTTGTTTTAAACCATTAAGTTCGTGGTATTTTGTTATAGCATCAACTGAAACTAATACAATCATTATCATCATTAGCAGCAATAGCCTCTCTCTTGCCCCCCATATATATATGTGTGTGTGTGTGTGCTTATATGTGTTTTTATAAATACATATTTATAATCCCAAACACACAAACACAAAGAAAACTTACCCAAGGTGGAAGGACACTTAGATTGTAAAACAAAATGAAAATTACGGGTGCTAGGAGTGGGTGTGATGTAGAGTGAACTTACTCTCCTGAGCAAGCCCAAGCCTGCATCACTGTCGTTTAGACTATTCACTGTGGTGCTACTTTCTAGCAGCATCACTTTCCCATTATCAACCTCCTTTCCTCTACCAGAAGGAGCTGGTTTCCACCTGAGAGGTGAGCCTCAGCTGCAGAAACGTGCCCTTCATACTGGAGAGGTCACAGTGAGCAGACGGGAGAGGCCATTAGCTGGACACATCTGCTTTCCAGGTGTTGGCAAGTGCTGTACTTGGCTCTTAGGTGCAAAGGGACACGTGCCATCAGTGAATAAATAGACCAGAGAGAATTAAATAAAATTGATACGGGCCGGATGTCAGTCTCATCTTCTAAAAGATGAAAGAATAATAATAGACAGAGGGGGATTTACACTGCTCAGCCTTATTGAATAATTGCATTCTTCCCTTGGTTGCCTGCAGATGGAGAATTTTAGACACAATTCAAGGTTTGAGGGGCATAGTGGCTGGAATACACTACATGATCAATATGCGTTTATTAAACTAATATACTTTGAGCCTTTTATATAATAAAAAACTGAGTTGGGGGAAAAGAAAACATTGGATATAATAAGCGTCTTCTCTACCCTTTCTGTTTCTACATTTTCTCATGTTTGTGACTTTTATTATAAAAACAATTAAATTCAGATGTTGGATCTAGGTTTATAAATGCAATCTGACAATTCTCTATATGATCAATTGTATTAGATTTTTATTTGTTTCTAAATATACTTTCTTAAATATAGTTTTCTCTGTATAAATTAGTTTTTAACCAAAAACATTCTATATTTTCAGATGACATTTTTATAGCAGTGTGGCTTCTTTTTGGAAATATAAAATTACCTCACCCAAATCATATGGTAAAGATTACCAAATGGAAAAGAAAAACTTGAACCCACCAATCTTATCATTCTGACTAACCAATTGTTTTTTTATATTTTCTGATCCCCAAATAGTTAATACAATTATAACCAAAGAACAGGTTCGAATATTTTATTTTCTAAGAATTTACTATGAAGGCCCTGGCTGGTGTAGCTCAGTGGATTGAGCTCGGGCTGTGAACCCAAGTGTCGCAGGTTCGATTCCCCGTCAGGGTACATGCCTGGGTTGTGGGCCAGGTCCCCAGTGGGGGCCACATGAGAGGCAACCACACATTGATGTTTCTCCCTCCCTTTCCCGCTCTCTAAAAATAAATAATAAAAATAAATATATATTTAAAAAATAATAATAAAGTGATTTAAAAAAAGAATTTACTACGAGAAACTTCAAACATATAGAAAATTTGAAAGAATTTTATAGTAAACACATGTTCATACCACCTGGATTCTATTATTAATATTTTGGTATAGTTGTGTTAAAAACTATTTATTAATCCATCCACCATAGGTTCAAATCTATATATTCCTCTTTTCTCATTTTGTAGTGTTTTTCCATGTAGGTGCAATTTCTTCACTATCGTTTATATTTGCGTATAAGTGGCTTTCTTATTAAGCAAACTCAAATTTTCTTTTAAATTTTTATCATAAATGATGCATTGAATTTAGGAGTAATTACATTTACACATAGAATTACTTTTCAATTATACTTAATGAATATTTATCAAGAACCAATTATGTGCCAGTCATTGTTAGGAGCTGGGGCTATAAAGATGGATAAAACAGCCGTTTCCATCAGGAGTCCCTGACTGGTAGGAGCGATCCCCATTTAATTGTATTACTTCATATAAGACAGTAGGATAATTACAGCAGTAAAGATATACACAAGGTTCAGATATAAGCCAGAAAACAATACCACTAACCTTTTCTGGTCTGACTACAGAGAACTTCACAGGAAGTTTAACATCTCTTTCTAAAATTAAATGTCCTGGGGTGACATTGGTTAACAGAATTACACAGCTTTCAAGTGTGCAATTCTATAATACACCATGTAGATATTGCATTGTGTGTCCACCACCCAACCAAAGTCAAATCTCTTTCTGTTATCCTACACTCAAGATCCTAATTTTGTAAAATGCAGCGGCAAAAACGTTTCCTTCCCTACCCAAATAATGCTCTGCATTCCCCTCCCCATCTCACCTTCATTCTTGTTTAAAGTACTAGAGTTGATTCAATAATCCATGGGTTAGGCAGTTCCAGCCACACTCCCAGTTCCAGAAGGTAAAAGAGAATCCATCCCAGCCAATCAGGAAGGCAGTTTCCATCAACAATGATAGACTGAGGTCCTGACATGTATTGTGACTCTGGACAACGAGACCTGATTACAAAGCTGCTAAAGAGCTTCTGGGGAAGGTTTCCCTTACTGTAATATATTCAAGAAGGAATGGTTTGTCATTGGTGCCATATGGCACCTGGAACTGGGACATGCATCTTGGGACCTTAAAGGAACTTTGTTTCTATCTTCTGCATATTCTCCCTAGGAAAGGGGTGGAAATCTGAGTCTTTGATGATGTCCATGGAATCAATGTAGTTTAACCAATTCTGCAATACTGACTACTTCTAGCCTTACTGTTATATACCATAACACATCTCTTTGTTGCTTAATACATTTAGAGCTGGATGACTGTCACACCGCATGGAAAAGTCATCCACGTAAAATGAATGTATCTGTTCAATGGGTAGAGAAGAATTTGGCTGGTATTCTAGGGAGTATTCCAGGCAGAAGGATGCCAGAAACAAAAAAAAGAAAGATCTATTTATAGAAACGGTAAATGGCCCTCAGTGCCTTAGTCTCTAAAATAGAAAGTGGGCAGAGAGAAAAGAAAGAAGGGAGGGGAGGGCGAGAGTCATTATCCCAGTACACAGTAGGGTGAAACCTGTTGTCACATTCATATGATCAAAGGTAAAATACATCTGGCTTGGGGCTTCTGAAATAGCCTACTATCTTGAAAATGCCACAGTGATTGCCCTCATGATTTTTCTTCAGCCTGAAAATTTCAGTGTTATTACAGCTCTGGTACCAGATCATAAAATGTTAAATGAGTGACTCAGTAATTTCTTCTTCAAAGGAGAGTACGTTCTTATCCTATTAAGCTTACAAAATCTGCATACACTCTGCCTATATAATCCATCAGGGTGACAGATCACTGAGCACTGTTTTTCCCAGAAAAATACCGAAGGATAATGGAGAGCAATATTCTATAATACAAATAGCATCATGAAGAGGTAGACAGAGGTCATGAATCAAGTTCCAGGCCTTCTACATATATTTGTGTGATCTTAGTCAAGTTGGTTAAATATCCTGAATTTCATATCTTTACTGAAAAAGTATTGGCTAATATACTCCCTTGGGAAAAAAAGGAGTTCGTGAGAAAATGGTATGCATGGGTTAGGTGTTATCATTGATATGCCCCCCTTCTCATTGTTTTTCACTTTTCATTTCAATGAAAATTATGAATTGATGGGATCACATCAGAGTGAAGACATTGTCTTTGGAAAAAAACCAAAGCCCACCACCTGAATATAACAGACATCAGACTAGACATCTTTGCATAAATTCATGTCTAATGGCTCTCTCTCTGTGTGGCAACCACAGTGTGATGAAAAATAACATATAACAGACCTGAGTTAGAACTCAAGATCTACTTTTTAGAGGAAAAATAACATGGTTTACTTAACAAATCTCTGCCTCTGTTTTTTTTTAAGGAATTGTTTTTCTTTTTTAATATTTTATTTATTTGTTTTTAGAGAGAGGGGAAGGGAAGGAGGAAGAGTGGGAGAGAAACATCAATGTGTGGTTGCCTCTCATGTGTCCCCCACTGGGGACCTGGCCTGCAAACCAGGCCTGTGCCCTGACTGGGAATCGAACCAGTGACCCTTTGCTTCACAGGCCCATGCTCAATCCACTGAGCTACACCAGCCAGGGCTTCTGCCTCAGTTTTGATATGCTTAAGACATGACATGCTTTATTGATGCTTAAAGGTGATTATCTGTGGCAAACTCTTTTCCCAAGCAGATGTTCAAGTGGGCTGATCAGGGGTAATCTCAGAGTTGGCCGAGCAAACCCTGGAATTCAACGTACACCTCACAGACGCTGTCTCAGGACGTCTGAGATGAAGGTAAGCAAGGAGGTGGAGCAGACCAAGCATCCTGAGCATGAGTAGGATATTTTTTTTCAGTGCTATTGCAGCATTTTCCCTTTTTAAGAAGTATGCTATTTTTATCCTCCTGGTGTCAGATGAAGAAATAAAACACAGGGCGTTCAGGTGACTTGACAGAATTGTAATCATACAATTACGTACTTATCAGAGAGAATCACTGTTGAAGAGGTGGAGATGAGAGAGAGATTATTCTTACTGCTTTCAAGTTTCTTGCCAAGAGAATTACCTGTAGAAAGTTCTGTTCAAAAGCAATGAGAAGCAGCCCCCAGCTCCTACGTGCTTTTCAAGTAGCTTTGTCAGATTCCTCTTGGGATGAGATTTATCTGTTCCAATAGGAAAATTGCCATGTTTCTTGATCTTTGGAAAAATGTTCTCTATGTGACTTGACACATCAACGCGGCTTCAAGAATTTCAAAACCTCTGTGAACGTAACAAGAAAGCTGTGCATGTGTGTGTTTGTGCATGTGGGAGGGGCTTTCCATTTCTCGCTGCCCACGTAGCATTTCCACAGGCATAAACCAAAAAGTACTTTTTTATTTTCCCTGACAGAGAGTAAGTATAAGAATATCACCATTTTTTAGCTGAAACTTTTGTATAAAAATAGCATTGTTTAGGACTTGGTTTCTGTGTTTGAATTCTGTCTGCATTTTTTCACTATTTCACAGGCCAAATAAATCACCAACAATATTGCCTATAGAAATCTACTTATTGCTGTTCAGTCCTTTGCCTTCTTCCACAGAGGATTTGAGGTTGCCTTTGGGTTATTTGTAAAGGGAATATAATTTAACTACAAGCAAATTATTGTGTCTCTGAGGGGTGCTGAAGTTACCTTGTTATCTAATACTCAACAAGGTGTGTTCCAAAGGAAATTTCTCAAATGCCTACAATGTGCCAGGTGTTGTGCTCAGAAGTAATGCCTGGTAAATATTAAGGATCTTAGTATCAGTTACCAAGGTAAATACCATTTATCACATCGAATACTCTTAAAAACAGTTGAGTTGAATGTATGTAGTCCATTTTGCAAAGGAAAGTAATCCTCAAAATACACATTTCAAGTAAGTGCGTTAATGTCTCTTTTGCAAATAGGCGAACTTGCTTGCCCCAGGTCAAATAAATGATAAAATTGAATCTAGTTTTATAAACAAGAGCCTTATGCTCTAAAATAATATGCCACCCTGCCTAATAGCATGCCTTGGCCAGGCATTGTCAAAATAGTTTGCCAACACATTTTGGGTATTCACAATGCCCGTGAGGACCTGAAAGGACACAGAGAAATGGGATGAGGCAAACTTCCCACACTCAAGATAGCCACAGGCCACTGGGGTACGGACGCTGCTCAGCTCTCATTCAGATCAACAGAGGTATGACTGAAGTCAGTTTTATTCATGGAGGAAGGCATGCTATAGACACAGAATCTCAAATCACAGAATCTTCCATTGCAGCTCTTCTGAAGGTGTGTTTTGTACAACATTAGTTCCGATAGAAGATTGTCTCAGGTTCATGCCCTGGAAGCCGATCTTGAGATACAGATTGCTGAGCAAGTCAGGCAATATGCTGAGCATAGTCTGAACAGCAAGGGGATGAAGGAGACAAGACAGGAAAGGGGACACAGCAAAGTGAAGCTGCAGTTGTGCCTGGAGTCCAGCCCCAGCCCGATGTCCCAGGAAGCTCTGGTGCAGAAAGGGCACCACTGAGTTTGTATGACTTGGGGCAAGAAGCTGGACTCCTGCACTCCGTATCAGTCAGCCATTGGATCTAAAGGTAACCAGTGGTCTTTAAGGAAACATCTAACAACTGGCTCTCAAACAAAGGTCCCTTGATTTGTAAACTTCGACAATTTTCATGATGCGAATGCTCCTGTATGACTGCTCTCAAGCTAGCACCACTTGACATCACAGATGCTGAGCTGGGAAGTGCACAGGAGCCACTCACAAGCTGGTGTGAGTGGGGTCCAGTACACCCATGGGTGTCATCACCTGGGCATGTCTGAGAGAGGGGGCTTCTAGACAATTATTCTGTTGTCAATGAACATACTATTCATGAGAAAAGTGGTTACAGAACAAAAACAGAAAGGAAGCTTCAAGTTGCAGAGAGAAGAGAAGTACTATCACATGCAAGGGATTTAGATATGCTAGTAAGAGAAAATACTTACAGATATCTGAGAAGAAAAGTTCAGTCTAATTTTATATTTCAGGATAATCATTCTTAAATTTTAATGGATGTCAGAACAACCAGATAGACTTACTAACACGCAGACTCCCAGACCCCACCACTAAATATTCTGATTCTTTAAGTCTGGGATAGATCCTTTAAAAAATATTATTATTATTATTATTATTATTATTATTATTATTATTATTATTATTATTATATGTTTAAAGCAGAGTAAGTGTCAGTGGGCCATTTACAGTCCAAACAAGCAAATTTAAAGAGTGACTATGGTAACAGGCATACCTTGGGATGATCTCCAGTAAATCAATATGTCTGGTACCTTGGCTAGAATTCCTCCACGAGCAGAGCCTAAGACAAAGACTTGGGGAAGGAGAGTTTGCTGGGCAGAACCACAGGGATGGAGCAGGTGGAAACAAGGATGGAGAGAAAATGTTGCTGAGCTGGTTCATGCTACAGGTAGCCTAATCCCACTGGGAAGCTATGACTTTGCTGCTTTAGGCAAACAATTCTGGTGACTTTTGACTGAGTTTGAATTGGTACTATTTTGGAGAGCCTTATGAATTATAATGTTCTTAGCAAAGGTGATGAGAAAAAGCATTAATTCATTAATAAGGAAATCATTAACTCAAAAGGAGAAGGTTGCAAGAGGAGAAAATGTTTCTCATTGGAATGGAATGGGCTACAAGTGGCAACAAATACAAATACGCATGTCTGATTCTTGCAGAAAGGATAGTGGTGGAGATTTGGTAAATATCTACATAGGCTTGATAAGATAAGGCCCAAAACTGATGAATCACTGCCCAAGAAAGCAAGCCCTCTGAGTTCCTGATGTACAAAAGAATGGGACAAATAAAATTGTTGTTTTAACCCTCTGTGGCAACAAAAATATTTGGGAAAGGGAACTGGACACAGGAAACCAGCAACGAGGGAGAAGAGACATGAGGACACATTAACCATCTTCACTTATTTTGGGGAAAGAGGGAGCATGTAGCTGGAAGTCCAGTTTGCTTTGAATTTTTGACCAACGGGAAAGAGGGAGAATCGGCAACTACTAATTAAAAGAACTAGAAGAAACTGTGTCCTGCTTCCAAGGTCAGGCAGAAACCACAGCTTTCAGACAATACGAAAACAGCCTCAGGACAGGGTTTGACAGTGTTTGTGTTCCTCCCGGTTGATTGTGGCTCCCTGGGAGGGTTGTGTACTCAGAGAGGGCATAGGTTCTTGCGAAGCCCAACAGTTTACGAGAGCAGATATGGATCGGCCATTAAAGAAGCTCAACCTTGGGTCATGGCATAAAGCCACTTGCTCAGGGGAAGATGGTAGGAGCTCTGTCTTTAACGGCAGTGTGTGCAGAAGCCAAGGCATTGACAAAGGCCACCACTGGAGTGCTGCAGGAGAGGCTGGATACATAAGTGACCTCTGAGTATGCGAGCAACTGGGGATCTGCAAGAACATGGCGAGTTTTCTCGCTGACCAGAAATCACAGCTCTTTAGCCAAGGGGATAAACATGGACCAGTGAATCTGTTTCAAATGCTAAAAACAGGGATGGAGAACAACGGTTTTATGCCTGATTTTGTATAACAAAGGCTTCGGCTGGTGCAAATCAAACAGAATATGAAGGCATGCCTCTGACTTATGGATGTCTTACATAAAAAAAAACAATCCTGTGAATAAGATACCACAAAGATTGTACTGTCGTCATTTTCCAGGTGTCCTGGAAGGACGGTGACACCTAGAAGTATTAACTTCTGCCTCCTCCTCTCCAACTGGAACCTGATACTCTATTGTATTCAGGCAGAGGCAGAATAGTTCCTAGTCTGGGTGTGAACCTTCCTAATTTGAATTTCAGGACAAGAACGTGTTATGGCTGCACAGCATGGTTGGTGTAATGCTTGAGTTCATGCATCACCCTGGCAATTGACTAGATGTGTGGCCTTAAGTAAAATATAACACTATGGACTTCGTTTTCCCCATTTTTGGAATAGGTGATGCTAATACCTGTTTTTGCAGACTTACAGAAAGTAAGGCATTCATCACATCATTGATGTGAAACACCCACAATGCCTGAACCATACTTCTCACTATGGAATACAGAGTCAGACCCTAAGGTAGTCTTATGATTGGTCCCCAGACATCTTTATAATACAGAATGTGATATAAATTTTTTTCCATTGTACGCTACAAGCACAAAATCAAGGGTGTTTCAGTAGCTCCTAGTTTACCTGTATGATTACCGGAGAGATAATCAAAAAACAAAGGAGGGAATAGGGGAAAGAATATGAAATAGGTTGGAATACAAAGGAACCAAGGAAATGTGTTTGGGTGACAAAATGAAATCTTCATGGGGGTCACTTGCAGGGGATAAATGCACCCAGGTTTTAGGGCCTGAGGTCACCGAGTATGCTGTTATGCCCCTATGATGGCATTTTCAAGGGGGGCTTTAGAAGCTGGGACCTTCATGTCCCAGCCCAAGGACACTGAGAGCCCAGCATATACATATACATATACATATACATATACATATACATATACATATACATATACATATACATATACATACACATACACATACACATACACATACACATACACATGTATATGCACACATACACATACACATACATGCATGTACATAGACTACCATGGTGCTTGTTAGATTGTAATTCTGTTTGATGAAGTAAATTAATGCCATGTTTAGTTTGAAAGACAATGAAGAACAAAGCTTGTTAATCACTTTTGGAAGACCTTTGCCTTGGAAAAATGGAAATGGGAGGTTGAAGAGTAGTCTCTCAAAGTCCATGCCTACCCAGAAGCTGAGAATGTAACCGTACATGAAAATAAGGTATTTCAAGATATAATTAGTTAAGATGAGGTCAGACCAGATTACAGTGGGCCCTAAATCCAATCGCTGGTTTCCTCACAAAAAGGATTGAAGTGATCTTCTCTCTATAAGCAGGTAACACCCAGGCTTGCCATGAGCCACCCAAAGCTAGGAAGAGACAAGGAAAGATTCTTCTCCCCTGACACCTTCACAGGGAGCATGATTCTGCCAACACATCTGTTTTGTTCACTATGGCACTGATTTTTTTTTAAGGCTACAGAACAAGTGTCTTATAGAATATTCCACCTACCGGATTTGTCAGCCTAAAACTGAATTTTAAACTTACTAAATACTTAACATTTTAAATTATTATGTCACAGAATGAATGATAATGGTATGAACTCAACTTACATCATAAAACAGAAGAGAAACAAAGAGGAATAGGAGGATGGGGAAGAAGATTTTAAAAAGAAGAGAATGAACTTTATTACCCAAGCACCAGCAATCATAAAATCCCCCCCAACCAAGACATTAATTTAATCCAACATTTCTAAAATCCAACCTAATGGCAAAAAAAACATGAATGGCAACTAAATAAGTCAAAAAACAACAATAACAATGAATCAGTGATCCTACATATAAAAGAGTGGGCTCTTATAATTTTCCCTGTAGGAATCCTCGGAGGTTCCCTTTCTCAGTATTATTAAATCAGAGTTCCAGATGTTTTGAGGGATATTGAGATGGGCTGGCCTTAGTAATATATTTGGTAGGGTTTTAATAATATATTTGGGGTGCTTACTAGTACTTAGTAGAAATTAATTCTTTGCTCTCCCTCATTATTCTATATATTTATTAGGCAATTTATTGTGATAAGTACATATGTTAAACCATTTCATCTTAAAACAATCTTGTAAATATGAAGTCATTATTTTTATTCTAAAACATAAAGAAAACAAAGCTCAAAAGAATGAAAACTGGCCTCACATCAGTTATCTGCTTCTTGAACAGACAAGTCTGGATTCCAGCTATCTGTCCTAGTAGACTTCAAAATCGTGCAAAGGAATCCTTCTATGATTGTATGAACTCCGTATAAAGCTGATTATGTTACTCTGAAGGAATCTGAAATAAAATATATTAGCTCAAATTCTAATAATCTTACTGAACAAATTAGAAGCATTTACAAATACGTATAGAAAAAGCAGGTAAGTTAAAACTTTTCTCTCTATTGCGCGCATTGTAAAGTTCTAAACCCAATGCTATGGATTCCCATCTGAGTCACTGAGTGCTAATTACCTTAAACGATTATCCTCTAATTTGGCAGAACTTGGTGTGTATCGTGTTCTTTGTGTGCTAGTGCCAAACATGTCTAAGAAAACAGAATTGCAACGAGGTATAATTTGTCCTTTTTTCCTCTGTGTTGTAATTCCTTCTGAACACCTACTTTGGTGGTAGAACTTTGGAGACAGGTAATTTTATGCTGCAGAATGGCTTATGATGATTTCATATCTTATTCTTTCTCCTGGACTTGAGAGTTGTGTCTATAAAATGTTTCCAATATACTCAAAATCTAAGATCTAGTGCCCAACTTTTTGTGTTTCTGAAGTTATTTAGATATTATACTCTTCTATTTCTTCATCAAATACACCTAGTAATAATTGATGTAGCCGTCGTTTAAGAATGAGGTTTTTTTTTTCTAGCATAAAATGAAACAACTTACTTTGGCTTAATAGAAAGGAAATGTATTGTTTCTTTCTCAGGTAATGGGACTTCTGGAGTGAAGCAACTGTTCCTTCAATGGCTGGAGAACATAGCAGAAGATCATGTGGCCATGTGGAGGAGACCATCGTATCTATGTTATAGCCCCAAAGGAGGACAGGGGTGCCAGGCAAAAATGAACTTCAATTGAGTGCAATCCTTTCCAGGGCCTTACTTAACCCCGACCACATGGCTAGAATTCAGCCACAGGAGCAACCTTAGCTACAAGGGAAACTAAGCACCCTTCAGTGAGGGATATCACTTCCTTATATAAAATGTGGGTTCAGTTGGTACAGATAAAAAGAAGGCTCGTTACTGGGTAGGCAGCTCATAGTGTCTGCCTCCCAATGCATTGAGCGAATATGCACTGAGCAGTCACATAGCCCAAAACCAAAATGCAGAATAGGAAAGAAATTTTAAGCTCACCAATGCTCCCCAATCCTGAATTGTGTCCAAATTCAGAAGGCAAAATGGGGTAATAGGACGCTTTCAGTCTTTCACATATAGAGAGAAATTAATTTACATTTATATGTACGTATATGAATTATTTTATATATAAAATAAGAGCTACACAATTTGAGGTAGTTTTTGAGGATGAGTATTGCTTACTTCATCAAATCTCCTGATGCTAAAAGAATACTATTAATCATATTAGTTTAAAATTGTTGCATTAGCAAAATATCTAATGGGTTGCATGGTAGATTCATTAGCAATTTCTCCTCATTATCGATTATCTTTCAGAATCTAACCATGATGATGCAACGGACTCAAACCCATTATTAAGTGGTTGCAGGCAAATGGAAACAACGTGCCCTTGCGCCCATTAAATATAATTACTGACCAATCATAAATCATTAACTAAAAAATGTTGGTGCATGATGGAGGTTTTATGTGTTAACATTCTCCTCTTACATATGAGGAAACTGAGGCAGGACAGAGCAGTGACAAACAACCCATCAGGTCAGGTTGTTGTCAGAGCTCAGGTCAAACAACCCGTCTGCAACATAAATGGCAGAAAAACAATGTCTGGCCTTCGGAGATCTATTTCTACCACATCAAAGGCCCATTACCTTATCCTCAAATCCTCTTCTCCTTTTCCATATTTATTTCTATTAGTGATACCATCATCACACCACCAGTCAGGAAACTGCTGATCAAGATTCTCAAGGAACATAATTTTTTCATACACAGATTATAAGATATTTTAACATAATTTACAACTTAAATATAGATCTAGAGGCAGGGGATGAACATGGCCTATTTTCAATGTATTTTCTGAGCTATGCAATGCCAAAATTTGTACCTAAGCAGTACCAGGTGACAGATTTAGTATTGTGTGTGTGTATGTAGTTTTTGGAAAACATAATATTTCAGGTAGAAAATTTAGCATTATTGGGCTTCCTCCACCCCAAACTCTACCTGCAGCACAAATGTTACACTTGTATTTACACAGATGCACAGACCTGCGCATCCCTAAGTGTGGATGTCTCAACATGTATCAGAGTGCAGAGGGGATGAATCTTGCATTGTTTGGGGAAATCTATAAGGTATTTAAAATTCTTTTCTCTCTCTTTTTTTATCCCATCACATCCCCTATGCCACTCAGTTTCTAATATGATAGAGTAACCTTTAATCTAATCATAAGAAAATTATTTAGAAAAATATTAAAATTCTAAACACAACAAAATTCTCAGGACAATAAATACATAAGATGGTGTTAAATATATTTACAGATGAATTACAGTGCAATATTATAAACAATATCTCAATCTAATTGATATGTAGCATGAACTCTAGGTTAAGCCAGAGAAAATTCACTTATTATTTATCCAATAGCGTGCAAGAATTATTAGATGCACAAAGCAGAACATATAAAATGCAAAATTGTTTTTGATGTTTAAATCTTTCTGACTGCAAACTTATTTTAAATGGAATTATCAAAAGTAAGTGCCTTGATTTCAGGGTTGGCTAAAAATAAAACAGGTTTTTAAAGTCTGTCACCATAGTTTTTTGTCAAACTGACAGAGATGGTCCAGTTAATTTGGTTTCTGGAGTTTGATTTTTTTTTCCTGAGAAGAAAACACGCTCACGTCTAAATAACTCAAACCATGCACTACATGTTGTAATTATTTAATCGATTGAATCACATCGCATTCAGCTACATGCATTATGTGTGGCACGCTGCACATGCGAGTTCTATTCGGGAAATGCCTAGAGAATCATGAGGAATGGACTGATAGTCTACAAGAATGTTTTAACACAAACATTATTTGCTTTCGATGTTTAAGAAATAGGCAAATGTGGCTTATTTATTTAGGTGTGGTTCAATGGATTGAGCACTGGCCCGAGAACCAAAGGGTTGTCGTTTTGATTCCCAGTCAGACCATATGCCTGGGTTGCGGGCCAGGTCCCCAGTTGGGGGCACATGAGGGGCAACCACACATTGATGTTTTTCTCCCTTTCTTTCTCCCTCCCTTCCCCTTTGTCTAAAAATAAATAAATAAAATATTTTAAAAAAGAAATAGGCAAATATACTTTATGCATGTTATCATTCTCAGTGACATTCTCAGAATGTAGTGGGGTTCTAGGATTAGAATTACGGATCACTGACCCAGATAGCAATTAGCTCTTATCGATGACGCTAATTAATGTAAACATGACCTACCTAACACAGCCACTCTGTTTGCTCCCCAGTACTTCCCAGCAGACTCCCTTTTACTATTTCTGGAAAACACTCGGAGATGCCTTTTCAGAAGAAATAGTATGGGATTTTTTTTCAACTGTAGAAATGTCTACTAAAGGTGTCCAGATACATTTAATAATATGACTTAGATGAGTTAAATTTAAAAAGTAATTTCTAAATCGTAGTGATTAGTCAATTTATATCATTGCAGGAATATTGTCTCAAACTGTGTATTAGTAGTATAACTGTATCAGGCACCATGGAAGCTCTCACGACTAGTAGCTCTTAAAAGGATACAAGCCTTAAAAGTTAGGACAACTATAAACACGGTGTTAAAGAAAAATCTCTTACTGCACCACAGTGCTCAATGCCGGCACGTTTTCAAAAGAGTACAGACAACGTTAAGAACACCGATGTGAGATGAATGTGTGCACTGAAAGGAGAAACACCAGTTCACGAGCGCCTAGCACGGTTACACTCTCAGGCACTGAAACCGGTATCTGCATGTTTTTACTATGAGAGGTAAATGGCCCAGACAGAGAAGAATAGTGTGGGGCCAATTATTTAATCTCACCAAGTGTCACACGGGAAGCACACCATGGACCTGAAGAGTGCACCTAACTCCAGTGTTTACTCTGTCTTATTATTTCTCTCCCCCAATATGGCATCTAGATTTCCTCCATTATGTGGCAGTGGCAAAGCTTTAAACTTGACATGACCATGTATTAACTTGGGTCAAGCCCGAGTTTATATTAATTTCATTAGAGCTTGATTACTCTTGTGGTCGGACTGAGGCGCTATTAAAAAGAGAACTGAGGAAGTTGGAAGAGTTTTGTCCTACATCATAGGTTCCTCAACCCCTATTTACACAATTGATTTTTTTTTTTACATCGTGAAAGACCTAACTCACCCTTTTGGTGTTTGTCTTCTTAATGGATATATGGAGTTGCAAGTAAAATTTTGAGATGTATAATTTAGCTGACTTTATCTAATTATGTGGCAAATAACTCAGCTCTTAAAAACCTCATGAGGATATTTTACGATGTGTTCTTGTTTGGCTATATATCACAATTCAGAGTCATCACCATAAATTCATGTTTCTCTTCCATTTTACTGTCTACCACTGGCCAAGCCTAGTAAGATAAAGAGCTATCAGATGACTCTAACAGAACCTAAGCAGTGATAATAAAAATTTGGAGTCATCCCAAAAGAAAGTAAAATTAGCATTGATCACAATAATTCCTGCAACAAGATAGATTTTTTGTGATAAAATATCATGACCTAAAAGATACTTTTTCTTCCTAGATCAATGATATTATTTAATGTAGCAGAGGTCTCCTTGACTCATCCTCACTCCCCCACATCTAGCCTGCCGCATGTATGAATCACTTTCAGATACTTCTTCTTTGCTAGTGAACAGGATCCCTCATTTACACATCTTGAAGTGCATATGATCAGGGAGGGCTTAATTCCTGTGGAATTCAGTTCATTCTGATGCCCTGTGATTGTCAAGATTCAACCCAAGCCTAAAAATCCCTGTAGAGTCAGTCCCATCTACAAGAGTGAATGATGATTGACAAGAGATGGGGAGGGAACTTTACAGTGAAAAATAGAGATGAAGTAGAAAAAAATAGCATGTTTCCTAGGTGTGTTGGTTTTCTTCACTGCAAACTATTTAAAATACGTATTTTTTTCAATACCAAAAATGGAGTTGATCGTTTTGGAAAGGAGTTTGAACCTCATGGACCTAATCAACAACATGCTGATACTGACAGTAAATGATGAGTTTGCTGAACTCAGCCAGGAATTCAGATGCCCCTCCATCATCTCCTCTACCTTGTTCTTCTCTTAAGAAGAAGGATGCTAGCCCTGGCTGGCATAGCTCAGTGGACTGAGCGCAGGCCTGCAAGCCAAACGATCGCGGTTCGATTCCCAGTCAGGGCACATGCCTGGGTTGCAGGCCAGTTCCCAGCAGGGGACGCATGAGAGGCAACCATACATTGATATTTCTCTCCCTCTCTCCTTCCCTTCCCCTCTAAAAAATAAATAAATAAAATGTTAACAAAAAAGAAGAAGGATGCTAATTGTAGACCATGCATATTTAGATATTAATTAGACACAGAAATAAAGGTTACAGTTTTGGGTGTGAGGAGGCAAAATTCTCTCTCACTCTCTCTTCCATTCCCCCCGAATTCTCAGTGTAGTACTTACGGATTTTTTAGATTGTTCCTTTCTTGGTGTTATTCCCTGCCAGCAGTTTTCCATTGTGTGCCACAAGAATTTTTAAAACATGCAAAACCGACTATTCAGTCAGGGGCACTGACTTCCTTTCCTTTAGACTGTCAAATTATAAAATGACAACAGCCAACACAGCAATAGCTGTCTGGTGTGAATGAATCAAAATTATACCTATTTTTGTCAGATCCACAAAAAATATAATTTTTAGTGTGCTGCAGATTTTTAGCAATTAGTTTATTGTGTGCCATGGGATGAACAAGCCTGAAAAGTCACTGTTTTATGCAGTAAAATGTGATGTGTGTGAAGCTGCCGCTTGCACATCAAGGATCTCGCCCAAGAATATGAAAAGTCTGAGGACCTTCTCAAGATTTCACTGAGAAACCTTCTTTTCTTGGCATGTTTATCTTTGGGCTTATTTTCTAGACAAACGTATCACTGAATAAGAGATTGCACAGGCTGTATGTCCTAGGAGTAAGATACACGAACAAAACAACAACAAAAAGCAGCCTTTGATTATCCAGGCCCCGCCCTGATAATAAACTCCTAGGTTGTCTCAGTCTTGTCAAACAATGCCTCCCTAACCATATTTAATGAACTCATTCGCATGTGCTAATGAGCTAGTGCAACTCTGGGTGTGGATTCCTAGATAAAAAATGGGCTAGTGAATGGGTAAGTACTGTTAAAATTTTTAAAAACTCCATGTTCAGTTGACTTTTTTTTTTACACCAATATACACTCCTGATACAATGTTTGAACAACTCTTGAAGTCCCTTTGCCAATAGCTAGACATGTTTTGGAGAACAGAGACAACACTGACCATGAACTGATCATCTAATGCACCACGGAGCTTTAGTCTCTATAAACTTAATCCTGTATCAAAATCAATGAAAATCATGATATTTACACTCAGACTTTAATTAGGATGGGAGGTATATCTTAAAGAGATAGAAAAATTGAGGTTGTGGTTATATACAAAGCTATTTTATATTTGTTGTTAGGGGTAATTTTTTTGTTTAGTATGATTTCTTGGAATTCCTATGAAATCCTACCTTGGGAATACCAGACAACTAGCAGAATGGTGTGGTATCACCAAGAACTTTTTCTCAAATGAAACCTAGATCACAGTTATCGAACAAAACCGACCTATCTCTTGCCTTTCTCTTAATTTCAATAAAAACAAAGATATTTTTACAACATTTGCTAAAGACATTGGTTTTATATCTTATTTATTCATACTTTACTGATTATTCTAAGCACGATATTTGGTACTGGGAATACAGAGGTGAGAAAGAGAACATCTCTTTCCTTCTAAGAAGCGCGTAGTCTATTTCTTGAACAAAGTAGCTCCAACAAAATGTGAAGAGGGAAAAGATAAACAGAATGAATAGGACGAGATCACAGAAAAGGGGTTTCTCACTGCACCTCACAAAGCATCAGGAAAAGCCTCACAGAGTAAAAGATGCTTGACTGTGTTGTGAAGGAGGCATTGAAATTCTCCAAGTAGATAAGGATGGGAAATCCCTTCATAGAGACAATACAACCTGTCAAAAGACATAGGATAGGAGAGACAACTGAATATTCAGGCAAGTCTGGGTAAAGGCACGTAAAAGGCTTAGGAAAGTATCTGGCACTACGTCGTCGCTTACTAAATATTTGCTACTGGTCATGTTCTCATTATTATTATGTCAGGGGTAGTAGCGGTCATTTATCTTTCTTCCAAAGCATATGAGCCAAATGCATTGTATAACTCTTTTACAAATGAGAAAATTGAGCTATGGATATTATTAGATAACAGATCCAAAATCACATAGATGATTAGTGGGGGAGTGTGGTAAGAACTCAGGTTATTGATAGTTTAGTGCGGCTCAACTTCTGGACTCACGTAGAAAAGTTGTTGGAAAAGCAACAGATTATGAGAGATTTTAGATGACAGTATAAGGATGTTGTCCATAGATCATAGAGCTTCTCAAAGGTATTATGCATCGCTATGTACGATCTGATTTATACTACAGTAGGGGAAGAATAAGGCAGCGAGACCAGTTTGGAAGCTATGGCAGTACACTGAGGTAGAATTTATGAGAGTCCAAACTAAGATAAGAGCTATGACAAATAAGAGGAAACATCTTTGGAGATAATGTAGATTTAAGTGGTGAGAATTTAGATTATATGTCAAAAGTGACAGCCATTAACTGTGCTGGGGACTCTGAAGCTGAAACATGTCTTATATTTTTAAGGGCATAGGGACACTTATTCCTGGAAGAGTGTTTTGGCTTTCAAAAAAAAGTAAAAATAAATAATCAAACAAAATACTTGTAGTGAATGCCTGGGTAATTCAGTGTGAGAAATCATTTTTTTTCCTGAATTTGAAAAACATCTCACTCCATTCTCCAATTTTTAAGAAACTATATTTGTTAAAAATTGTTTTGAGGTTATATATATAATTATATATGCAATTACATAATTATATATATATTTGAGGATATATATATATATATAATTGCATTGAAACATTTTTTGGAAGGATAGGCAACAGTGTGAATAAACATGAGAACCAATTTCCTGACTTTTTACTTGATAAACTCTTAGAAAAATACATACACTCTCCTAAAAGAAAAAAATATATATATATACATATAAAAAGAAATATGATTCCAGTTTAAAGATTGGGGAATCTTTAAATGTTTTCTTCCAAATGACAAACAGATAAAATGTAGGTTCACATATGTGGGTACACTTTGATTTATGGGAGTATAAATCAGTTATATTTTTTAGAAAAAAATCTTGAATGGATATTACCAAATCACATTACTAATCACAGTGCATCATTATCGAAGATTTACTTGTCTGTCTCTCCGACCAGAATATAGTAGCATTATTATTGCCAAGAACAGGAACTGGCCTTCTCGAACTTTGGATCAGCAGTGATGGGCTGAGACGGACAGCCAGCCAGAGTACAGCCATGTCATTTAAGCACTCAAACACCCTTATTGAGTGAAAGCATAAAACTTGATGAAAGAAAACGAGTGAGCCCTCTTTTATACCATAATAGTATTCGTAGTTAAGTTCATGGTAAAAGTAACCAAGGCGATATGAGGTGAAGGAAAACAATGAGTGATAGATGGCACACGTTCCTAATTAGCTGTTCATTAGAAAAAGTAATATCACCAGTAACCATTCTATATATTATAAGATAATAAGTCCTTGATAAATGTGTATATAGTTACATGGATTATTTTATAACATCCTATTAAATATTCTACATAAATGAGGCCATAATTTCTCTTTAAAACACTGATGAACAACATAAGTATTTATTAAAGAGAGTTTATCACTCTGGAAAGACTAATAACTAAAACATAAAAGGCAATAAATAATTAGAAGTAGGTGGATTAGTTTATAAGATGATATGAAGAAGAACCATACACATTTATTGGACAACTTACTGCATAGAAATTAAAAGCATAAGCTTGCAGGTGAAGATCAGGCTGAAACTTAATTTTCCGTAACAGCTGCCCTGTGGTTCATTACTTAACGTCATTTTTGAGAAACTGAGGCTTACTTGACTTTGGGTGGGGAACACACACAGTACCATATACAGATGATGTATTATGGAAATGCACACCTGAGACCTATATCATTTATTAACCAATGTCACACCAATGAAATGAATTAAAATGGTTAAAAGGAAACAGTCTGTCCTTCCTACAACAAAACAAACGAAACTAAACAAAAGGCTAAGAATAGAGACTGGGATAGCTATTGTGATTAACTTCCCAGATTTCATCTCAATAATTGCTGTCATCCCTGGTGCTGAGAACATTATCCCCAGAAGTGACTTCAGAGATTGGCTTAGCCACTGAGAGCCATCTAGCCAAAGGTAACCAGTGTCAGCACATGCGTGTTAAGACCTGAGCCTCTTGGAACAACTTGGAAGGATTATGACTCTAGAACTCCCTGCAACTCAGCCGAGGCTGTCATTCTGCTTGCATTGAAGCTTAAGCTCTCCCTTTTTCTTCCTGCATTCCTCGCTCACTTCCACAGGTGCTGATCCCTTGGGCATTCCTTAACAACCATCCTGTGGGCTGGGGTCAACGCAGAGTCTGCTTTGGGGGGAACCGAACCTGTAATAGTTGGTATCCAACATTTTCTAATAAAGAAGACAGTAAGGCAAAGTTCGGAGTTGAAGCATCTGGCAGTGAGAATCTTATCAGTGGTGGTGAGTGAAGCAAAGCTGGCCTGGGGAATAAGAGCCACCTGTTAGAACTTATTTCCCAGAAACATGATAGTTGTGCTAAGCTCCTCTAAATAAGTTTAAAGAGAAGAACCTTTATAGAAAATGCTAAAAAAATAGATTAGAATGCTCAGATGCGTGGTAATGACACACATGCGATAATCATGTGCAACAGGACGACTCGAGTCCAGCATTTCCCAAGGTCACTGAGAGTGTACAGGTTGATGGGGAACACAAATCACGGGTGTCTCTTCTCTGTTTGCCAGGCTCGATGCTGGGAGAGTCCATGACAGAATGAAGGCCCCTGATATCAGTGAGGATAACAAAATCTCCAACCCCCTAAAGTCTAGGGTGCTGCAGCATCTATCCTGGTGGGGACAGTTATCTTAATTCTCAGCAAGTTTCCAGTGGCCAACGGCGGAGGGTGGGCAGAGCTGATTTACAGAGAGTTATACGTACATTTAATAGAAAACAGAATCTCTACCGGCTTAGATGGGTGCAGAAAAGGGCATTACTCGATCTATACAATCATAAAAACATTAAGGACGAGTAGCTAGGAGGCTGAGGGCAGTGAACCCAATAAAATATCATGATCC
>PVKM010003909.1:0-54829 GCA_004027735.1 Carollia perspicillata
TTGTCTTCAGAGAATCTCATACAAGGCCAACCAGTCTGTGTGCTGTGTATTCTCTCCATGTACAATGTGACAATAAAATAACTGCTCTTGGAAAAAATGTTCCAAACAATGGCTCCATTTACTGTTGAATTTTAATACCTATGTAAGCTTCAAATTGACATGTTATAGTACTTACATTTTAATAAAATTATCTTTTACATGGAAGTCAATTTGGAGAACTCACAGTCACACAGTTGTAGCAACACCCACTTGTTCTAAGAGGGTACTCATATTGGCTCAGAATCATTTCTGGTCCATTCTCATGTGGCCATGACCCCCTGGGTCATATGTGTGTCTGTGTTTAAACACTCATTTTGAAGCAAACCGTGATGACTCAGTGGCAATAAAGATGAAAAAATATAACTGAAATTATCACAGCTCTTTCCTTTTACAGATACCTGGAGCACCAGCAAAATCTCATGTTTAAGTGCAAATGTCAGTGGATTTGTCATATTTCATGATTATTTGCAATATTTTTGTCATACAGGACAGAGCTATAAGCATGTTCCTCCTAAATCCCTGACCCATGTCTTCAGTGTGAAACAGGACCCTGCCAGGTCTCACCGCTGAACTAGAGTGAGTAGCATCTGAAGGTCCATGCAAACACTGAGCCCAGACCACATGGCCCCTGGAGCCTAGCAGAGGAAGCCCCATCAATTATGGGTATTATTATTATCATTGTTATTATTATTCCCATGGGGGAAGATGAAGCCCCAGCTGCATTGTAAGGGGAATTGTGTCTAACTGTGCCAGAAGATAATGAGGTTGTACCCATGTGAAGGGTCCAAAGGAAGCCAGGGGGCTCTGACACCTGAGCACCATGCCTCCTGGAGTGGCTTTGTGCATGATCTCACCTACTTTATTTTTACATGAAAATACTTGTTTTTTCAACAGTGGGCTTCAGCTACACATAAGTTGTGGCTTGGTTGCTGCACCTGAAATGAATGTAACTTCTTTTCCAAACCAACTGTATGAAGACGTTGTCTGCTTTTTCTGTGCTGCCCACTTACAGCTTCATCAGGAAACTCAGTCTCCTACAGGAGAAGACATGGCTGCCCTTGATCTGTCTATAGCCTCTTAGATTATAAACAGTCCTTAGTCGCTGTAGGCTTCAAGAACAATCGATTTGGATTTTAAAAACCTAGCATGTCCAATCCATGATCATGCAGCTATTACCATTGGTGCTTAGCTAGATATTGAGAGGGCAGTGAAAGGGAACTCAGACATCGAGCTTAATAAAATAGGGAACATAAGTGTGCTCACCCGCCAGGAAGCTAGAGCCTCATACTCCAGCTGATTACTGCATTTCCCTGTCAAGGGGATTAACACTCCTTCCTTATCTTCCCTCTGGTACTGGATTGTTGGGAGGTGCTGGATCATAGAGGCCTGTCAGTCTAACTAGGAGGTGGGCTTATCAAAGCCCATGGAAACTTGGGAAGTTGATTGGTCATTTTGAGAAAGTACTTTGTCTGTCTTAAACCCAAATTTGTGGTTATAAATTCAGGGGAACAAAGAAGCACCCTTGCTCTCTTGCTTGTAACCTGCCCTCACACAATGCACTTGCCTGTTTTCTCCCTGTGACTCTAGCAGCCATGTGGCCCATGGCCATGCAACTCCACACACAGGCTCCAGGAGGGGGCCTGAAATGGACTGTAACTGGAAACACAAGCTAAGCTAGCTGGATGCTGGACAGGGCTATACCTTAATATGGAGCATAAACTCAGGATGATTGCCTTCACGTAGACCTCCTAAAGACAAGATTGGGCTTTTTTCATGACAAGATAGATGCAGATGGGAAACTGGGAAGTCAGGAGGGGAGCCCCCTTAATTGTACATTATCAATAAACAATACCACAGAGCCACATCCTCCTGTAGGGGTCTTAGGAAATTCTTCTTTAGAAACTGCAAGAACCCCACTTCCACCGATAACACAACTGTGAACTTGAGGTATCATCCCCTCTACTCCCAGCTGGCTGGGCTGCTTAGGGGAGAAGTGGTAGTGGGCTTCTTCCACCCCCTCCCTTGCTAGAGAGGGTGAGGTAGCTGGAGGGAGAAAGTGAGTGGGAACAGGGTCTTCACGGTCAGCTGGCTAGAGCCCTGGGGCTGTCTGCACTCCCATTTCCAGGTCTTCCTGTAGGTGTTTTGGGGGGAAGAAGCTCTATGTTGACTGTCACTGATGACTTCTTCTATGGCCTCTGCAGCACAGTTGACCCATTGCAAGCCCTTCTCATCAGTGTGGAAGATAGTCCCTTTATGTTCCCCTGTAAGTTTGCCTTCATTCATCAGACCCAGGCCACAAAGGCCTGACTGTAAGGAACATTTGCCATGCTCTGCGAGGGGATGTGCTCCACCTGGGTTGGACAACATCACTTCCCTCAACCGTACACACCACCATACTCCACCATGAGGCCCGGCCAAGGCCTTCCCAAGCAGATTGTTCCCTGCTCAAAGTGAGTGAGCAGCAGTGATGGCTGTACACTTGCTTCATTACCCTGTCCTTGAATATTTGGTGTAGGTAGTCATGTGTCTTGCAGCCTGGGTGTATCACACCTGTTATATCTTGATGTCTGGGTTGAATGCTTTGGTTTTAATATCCTCTCAGCTTTTGGAGGGTCACATGGCTGTATATGAATGATGGAAATGAACGTGATCCAGCATGGACAACAGCTGCTGTCCTGAAGGTGTGAGGGCAGGGGCAGGAGCATCTTCCACCTTCCTGGGACATGGTGGGCTCTGGAAACACAGCTGTACTCTGAGGACTGGCAGACAGATGTGAGAACTGAGGACACAGCTCAGGCCCTTGCCCCTGAGGCAGAGGATGGTTGTGGCAGAGGGTGAACAGTGGCTAAGTGATGACAGCCCCACGCTGAACAGGAAAACTGGCAGAGCAGTCTGTCTTTTCCATGACTATTCTGAACCACAGGTTTCCTTGTGGAAGGACACTCATAACCCCAGCCTTCATCCTTTAAAAATTCCTGAAATATTTGGAGCTCCTTGGAGTAAAGGGGTTACATAAACCATAAATATAGATGTTCTACTTTTATTACATGAGTTAAATAGATTGGACGCACTCATGTGTAGACACCACAAGGCATATTGGACTCGACAATTTTAATAAGGTGAAACATTTGGAAAACAAACAAACAAAAACTTTACCCTTGATCTCCCCTCACCCCCTTACATTTTATTCATTTCATTTTTTTAAGGAAATTACTTTGAAGTGTCCTAGAGCCTGGAGGTGGATAGGGGTGGGGGTAGAATTCCTCTATCTGGGAGTAACAGGCTTCTCTGATGAGTGCAGATGGGTTTGTGCGCTGACAATAATAGCAACAAATGTAGCGAGTCCTTTCCTTTGATGTGCGAAGATTAAACATAATTTCAAGTGAGCGCCAGGAGCTTGACTGAAATGTGATAATATGGAAGCCTGATACCTTCGAGGCCAAAGCCCTATAAAGATAAAGATCAGATTATTAATGACAGTTTCCAGTTTTTAAAAAACAACTTAAGATGTGTTTGATCAGCAGGTCCCATGCAGACACCCCGGCTTGTAAACACATGCAGACCACATGCTTGCAAATGAAAAGACTGTTTGCAAAGCAAATGTTGCCGAGAGCACACTGGCTGGAGGAGAGTCCCAGGTCTTCATAGTCTCAGCAGAAGGCTCCTCATGAAGCCAGTCCCACCCCTCTTGGCTTTGCTCTTCTAGGTGCACTGCATGGTGTTTGCACCCAGTGAGCAATCTGCAGGCAGGGGTCTCAGTCTGTTTGTAGCTCTGGCCCCAGAAGCTGTGGGGGTGAGGAAGACTCTCTCATTTAGTTGGAAAGGGGCTGTAGAACCAGAAGATCTCCTTGTACTGGGGCTGAAGTCAGGGGAAGGGATGAGTGCTCTAGCAGATTTGTTTGGAGGCTGAATGGAGGATTGAGATTTGAGGGGCCCCCAAAGGAGTTCCAGTGGCTGCTCTTGACTCAGATCTCTTTGTCTAAGAGATCCCTCTTGAGAGGTCATGGTCCTTTCTTCAAACAAATTGGCCTTAGCTGGATAATGGTTTAGGCACGTAAGAAAATGTCAGTCAAGCTTTTGTGGGTAGGGAGGATTCTAGGCTGGGCAAGGCTCCAACTGGGCATGTGACTACGACATCAGTTTCCTCAGCTGTAAGTGCAGAGGGAGGACCTATGTGGCGACTGTGGTCCTCTGCAGCTCTGATCCCTGCTGTCAGTCATTTACTTTTGGAAGTGATAGTCAGAATAGGCACTCAGATTAAAGAAAGGGATGGAAAGGGAAGTTTTCCAAGAACAAGGACTTGCCTTGGCTGGGGCTTTTAGAAAACCCTGATCAGGTAGCAGGAGGAAGTTGGCACAGGGACAGAGAGGTGCTGGGAGGAAAGCACAAGTGTGTGGGGTAGGAGAGGTGGCCTCCATGTGCCAGGGTCCCCACCGACCTGTGGGGGTGTTTCCTTGTCACAGCCTCTCCAAAGTCTCAGGACACAGAGGCCTATCTGGTTTATCTTGAATGAGTAAGCTGAGGCTCACAGAGGCAAGATATCCTGAATCAAGATTTGAACCTCAGCCTCTTGACTCCAAGCTGGTTCTGACCATGGAGCATTTAATTTGTCACTTGGGTGAATCCAACTGCAAAGTCCACTGCTGGTATTGGCTACTGGCTGCCTCTTCCACACTTGGCTATATACAAAGGCAGCCTAGCCACATGAGGAGTTTGCAGGTTGCTGAGCGCTCCATTCACTCAGATGAGATGGCGCAGGCCCGTGAAAGCTGCCTGCTGAGTGGCAGGGGCCACAATGCCAGCTGAGGACAGAACAAAACAGAAAGCTGGTATTGGTGTTAGTGGATAGGACTTAGAACCCAACTCCCAGAGCTCAAGCAGGTCTCCACTCCCTTGTCTCCACTGCTGACCAATTGAGGGTGGAGCTACATCACTTCTGGAGTCACTGGAAGGCTCAAGCTAATGTTGGAACACTGCATCTTGTCCCTACACTCAGGTGTGGTCAGTTAAATGGTGGTAGCTTGTGTGTGGGTTTCCTGAAAGGCATGGAGCGGGGCTGTGGGTATTTGATTAAATGTTTCCTAAGCATGAGGGCAGAGCTATGGCTTCTTTTGTACAGTGTGGGGTTGTTTTCAGGTGAGTCTGATGATGATGGGTGGTAGGTAAAGGGCACACCCAAATAGGGAGGCAGAGTAGAGCAGGCTTGAGCAGAAGTGATCTCCAGCCATTGCCCACATCCATGTGTCACAGGAGGACAGCCTTCCGAGGATGTGGGAGGGCATGTAGGGAATGGAGTGCCACTAGACAATAGTGATTTATCTGAAGAATAAAAGTCTGGGAATCTGATGTCAGGATATAGTGGTCATCTGATTCCTCTAGGCTTGAAGGTATGTGATGAGAGTTCAGCCTGCTCCTGCATTTATAGGTTGTTCCCTTCTGTGAAATTGCCCTCCTGCTGAAAGAAGCAGCTCTCAGAGCCCCATAGGGCAATCCTGGTGTGACTGAGCTTCAGCATCTGTGCTCCAAATCTTAATATTCTAGGGTACAAAGATATAAATATTGACTCATTTCTGCTAGCCACCTGTCACATTGTGCCCCTTCATGCCCCTCTGCACCAACAGCATTCAAGGACTTCATTCTGCCTGTGAACTTGAACCTGGGGCTCTGAGAAGTCTGTCATTTTCAAAGGCCTGGGATCTCCACCCTCTCCAGCTGGGGTTCCTGGCTCCTGTCCCAGCACCTGGCTTGGCTCCTTGCCCTGCTTCCTCAGGCAATGTTGCCCATTTCTGACCAGCAGTGATGTCACACAGCACATTCCTACTTTACCAGGCAGACTGCCCTGCATTTCGTGTTGAAGTGCAGCTCTGGCTCTGGCTCTGGCTAGGCCAGGCTCTGTTGCTGCTCTCACTATGGGCAGCTGACTTGTAGGGAGTAACTTTCCTGTATCTCTCTCCAAAATGCCTTAGAGTTGTGCCCAAGCTCTGTTTGATGTTCATGTATCCAGAAACACATACACAGCCCATAAGCATGACAATTGTGACTAGACATCAGCTTCACAAGACTGGCACAGTCTTCCTCCACTGATGCTTTCATGAGGAAGTGGGAGTCACAGCCCAGACTCTGGACCTCCTCTGAGTAGATGGTAGGCAGCAGCGGAGGTACCTGACTCTCAGCTCTTTCTGTCTCTGGTTCTTTATGTTTAATCTATAGCACTGTTTCTTCATGTGTCAAAAATGACTGAAAAATGACCACCACATTGTCACAATCTGTGTCTTCTGCAGATGCAGGCCATGCCATAGGGGCAGGTGAGTAGGACCACAGACCAGAGTTGACTCATCCACTCTGGTGCAACAGGAGGCCCTGGTCAATGTTCACCTGCTGAGACTGACCTCACCTCCCACTTACACTCCAGGGTCATTTGATAGGACATCGTATTCCTATCTGGTTGCTTCCTACTGTTTATGTTTTTTGCCCTGGGAAAATTATACCTGTGATGTTCCTTTAGTTGCTTCATCTAAAAAAAAAGTGAACTCCAAAATGCAGATCTAATCAGGGACCTTTTGAACTCAGATATGGTCTAAAAAATGGGTTAAAAATGCATAAAACTCTATGTTCCTTGACTCTAAATCACCACCCCCCAAGCCATCCATATGTTGTCCTACAACCAGAAGGTGCTTCATGGGCCATATCCACTCTGAGCACCTTGCAGGCATTTGTTTCTAGGATGATCATTTCTTTCCTTCTCTAACATGGATCTTGTGGGTTAGTCACATGACCAATACTTGTCATGAAGTCCCCACTTGTTTCTAAACTGAAATAATGCACCTGCATTCAAATATAAAAAGTCAAGTGGAATGTGACTTAATTACTACCACCTTAAAATTGGTTTAGAATTTTCTGACTTCATCATTTAATAGTATTTGACATCAGTTATGAAACATACCACCAAAGGTTGTCTACCTTACAAAACTAACATCCACATATTTCACAGTAGTAGCATTTGCTCTTTCAATGTATATTTCTGGCTAAATATGAAAAGAGAGATTCACTTTGTCAAAGTTGGTTTGAATTTTTAAGCAAGGTAATTTCCTGTAATGATTCCCTTTTTATTTTAATGCTGTTTTCTTTAGCGTGCAGAAGCTTTTTATTTTGATGAGATCCCATTTGCTTATTCTTTCCTTTATATCCCTTGCTCTGGGGGACATATCAGTAAAAATGTTGCTGCATGAGATATCTGAGATTTTCCTGCCTATGTTCTCTTCTAGGGAAGACATATTTGTGAATGATACCTCAGACAAGGGTTTAATCTCCAAAATATACAAAGAGCTTACACGACTCCACTCCAAGAAGATAAGCAACCCAATTAAAAAATGGGCAAAGACTTGGAAAGACATTTCTCCAAGGAGGACATACAGAGGATTCAGAGACACATGAAAAGATGCTCAATATCGCTAGCCATCAGAGAAATGCAAATTAAAACCACAATGAGATACCACTTTACACCAGTCAGAATGGCCATCATAAACAAAGCAACAAACAAGTGTTGGAGGGGATGTGGACAGAAGGGGACCCTAGTTCACTGTTGGTGGGATTGCAGACTGGGACAACCACTATGGAAAACAGTATGGAATTTTCTCAATAAACTAAAAATGGATTTGCCTTTTGACCCAGCAATTTCACTTCTAGGATTATATCCCAAGAACCCTGAAACACTAATCCAAAAGAACCTATGCACCCCAATGTTCATAGCAGCACAATTTACAATAGACAAGTGTTGGAAGCAACCTAGATGCCCATTAGTAAATGAATGGATCAAAAAACTATGGTACATATACACAATGGAATTCTATGCAGCAGAAAGAAAGAAGGAACTTCTACCCTTTGCAACAGCATGGATGGAACTGGAAAGCATTATGCTGAGTGAAATAAGCCAGGCAGTAAAAGACAAGTACCATATGATCTGAACTTTAACAGGAACCTAAGCAACAAAACAAACAAACAAGCAAAATATAACCAAAGACGTTGAAATAGAAAACAGGCTGACAGTAACCAGAGGGGAGGGAATTTCAGGGAATAAAGGAAAGGGATAACAGGAACAAGTACAAAGGACACATGGACAAAAACTAAGGGGGGTAGAAATGGGAGGGAGGTGGGGAGCACTGAGGGGGTTGGACTGGGATGGGAGTAAAAGACAGAAAACTGTACTTGAATAACAATTAAAATAAAATTAAAAGAAACTATTTAGGGCATAAACCATGTTCAGAAGGGAGTTATTAAAAAATTTCCCCGTAATGAGTCTTGGTAAGAACACATTTTTCTGTTAGACTGTGCAACCTATTTGACATTTGCACAAGTCTTTCATCTCTGAGGTCATTGAAGCACTTGGCAAAGGTCCTCTTCAATGTGATTGCAAGAGAGGTTCCCAATGAAAGAGAGATTCAAGAAAAGGGCTGTCTTTTAGCCAGGGATACTAGGTTTGGGGGAAGAGGAAATAGTGGGAACAGAGTCAGAGACCCAGTGCCTTGCTTCCACCTGGCCTCATTCTCCCTCTGCCTGGGTTCTCCAGGGTGTTAGGAGGTAGCCCAACTCTGGAGAACTATTGTGACACTGTGGAATTGGAGGTTAATGTCCAAGCTTGAATGCAGAGCATTGTCAGCATAGTGTGGGTGGTCACCAATCATCCCTCTCTTCCTTTCAAAAGCTCATTAGAGACACCATCCAAAAGCCATGCTTCCTTTCAAAAGCTCATTAGAGACACCATCCCTCTGAAAGGTACAGAGACCTTTCATGTGTTGTTTTCAGTTTGCCCACGATGTTACACCAAAGGGCTTGTAACTGTGAGAGGAGGTGCTTGTGAGATCAGGGGTGTTCCTGAACTGCATTTGTGGGGATGGCATCTCACTGGGTTTGAATGCAGAAGCTGGGCAGGAGCAGAGGATAAGGCACTGTTTTCAATTCTCAGCTTGTCTCTGCATCTGAACACATGTGGCATACACCCTATTCCAGGGGGACAAAGAAGGTCTCTTTTAGTAATTTAATTGTTGATTTTTTTAAAGTGGGAAAATCAAATACAGACTCCTGAGATATTAGCAACCCTGGAGTTTTCATTACATTGTTTTTGAATTTTTGGAAGACAATGGGTGAAGCCCTGGGACATGGCTATTCTTTTCTATAAGCTAATTAACATCTTCACTCTCCCCTTCCTCTTTCTTGTCCTGGTCATCTAGATAGGTATCTTTGCTGCCCTGTGGCTGGGTGGTCCTGGAAGGTGTCACAGCTATGAGTGATGCAGGCCCTGCCATGATCCAGCTCTCCTTTCCTCTCTCTGGGGTCCTGGTGAAGAGAGCTATCATCTGCTTTCCTATTTTTGGAAAGCAAGGCCCCATAGTCATTATTGACCTCACACAGATATTGCTGGTGGAAATAGGGTACTCTCACACAGTTGTGAGAAAAGCATTTCCAGGGACCCGTACATAGGAGGTTGAGGTGTTGTGGTAAGATTTATTGGGATAGAAATAGAAGGTTACCCCCAGATTCCCCATGTCTCATTTTCTTCCATCCTGCTATGGAAAAAGTCCAACCTTATCTTTATCAGGCCCATAAATAGGGCCAATGTCCAAAAATTCTGTGCAATTGGTTCAGTCCAGTTCATTTCTTGTCCCCATCTGGCAATCATAGTCTGTGTTCCTGGCTGTGCTCCAGCTGGCACTGCATTGCTGTACCCAGGCTTGCACTTGGAACCTGCATTTGGAGTTTGTGTGGTTGATGACCATGCTGCTGCTAGGGCTGCATGGTTGCTATGGAGAGAGAATGAACAAATGGATGGGGCGAGCAAGTTATGGGGCAAGAGAGAGAGAGCAAGTTTTGTTAAGCTTGAATTATATTAGCTTGGGCTTGGGAAGGACTAAATGCTTTATCAAACTAATTAATCGTTTCCCAATCCTTCGTGAGCTTCAGCTGGTTCCTCGCCCTAATCAACTCATTTCCTAGATCTTCTGGTGTTCTGTGTATGTTATCTAATTTGATCCTTTCCTCAGGTTAGTCTCTGCCCCTGATGGTCACCATCTTAGCTCCTACTGTGCATGCCTCACAGTAGAAGTACCTTCCCGTGAGCCATCTTGGCTTCTACTGGGAACATGTTCAGCAGAGGTACTTCCTCTTTACTTTTATTCCTCTCTCCACAATCTGGACAAATGGACAGGTTGTTCTTGGGGAGATTGAAAAGCCAGCCCTTTCTCCCTACCTGGGGAAGGGAGGAATACTAATCCTCTTGGCAGGGCAAAGCAGTAGTTCCCTAAGGTGGCTGTGACTTCCTAGAGAAACAGGCTTCTTATCTGATTTAGCTCCCTAGTTTATTATGCTTAATAATGTCGAATTCCCTTTGCTTCCTTCCTTTATTAATATTTAGCTACCTATGCCAACATAGAGACCTTTGTGTTGGCTGAGTAGTGACTAGTCCTTCCCGTGACTGGCAGGTGATTTGGTTTCTTATAAATTGCAATATGATTTGGAGACACAAGGTAAGCTTGGGACAAAAGGGGTCATGCCCCGGGGAAAGATTCATATCAGTGGCCTCTACATCAAGATTCTTTTAAGTTCAGTTGTTGTCAGTTTGCATCAGAAAAAGCTTGTACCCTAAGGGATTTGCCAGTGAACTTGTGGAGATTATGAGCTGTCTAGAAGGCTGTAACCTCCAAGGTGGTCACAAAGACTGCTAGGATAGGCCTAGCAGTCTTTTTTCAATCAGCAACAATCCCAGTGAATGGGACTACAGAGCGTGATCCCAGTGACATGTCTCTGATTCTCTATAGGTTGCAGAGTGGACAATGCGATCAGAGTCAGAACATAGTAGCCTGGCATAGGGAAGAGTGTGGAACCAGATATGAAGAAGCACATGTGCCTATATGGGATGGACAGATGGTTGGACAGACACAAGGCTCTGTCAGTGTGATACTCACAGATTAGCAATGCCACAAGGCTGTCCTCTGGGTGGGAAAGGGCTTTTAAAAAAGTAAAAACACTAGTCAGGCACATGCCTGGGTTGCAGGCCAGTTCCCAGCAAGGGACACACAAGAGGCAACCATACATTGATATTTCTCTCCCTAACCCTTCCCCTCTAAAGACAAATAAATAAAATCTTAAAAAAAATAAAGTGTACAATTCAATGATTTTAAAAAAAGTAAGACAGCTCCAACTAAGATAGCTATATCTCTATTTCAGAAGGGCTGACACTTTTCCAGCCTCCATCCCCAGATCTGGGCCCACGCTAGGAATGTAGCACCAGGAAAAAGCAAACACAACTGCTGGCTTCTTTGGAACCAAGACAGCTCCTGAGGATTTCCAGGCCAGAGACCTTGCATCCTCGCTTTTTCCACAACTGCACTTTTGACCCCAGAGCCCATGTGTTGTACTTGCTCTACTCAACAGTCTCATCCATTTCAATATTTGCATGGAGTGTGGGACCAGCTGCCCAAGTAATGTAAACAGAGAGGAGCAGTGTCTTGATGGCCTACCTGCCCTGCAGTGGCATTCTTATTAAACCCATTTAATTGATAAGGAAACTGAGGCAAAAAGAGGTGGGCCTCATCTGAGGTGTCTCACTAATAATTCCTGGAGGAATTTGAATGCTAACCCAGTGCTCATTCCACACACCACAGGCTGAGAGTAAGAAAGAGATACAACTCTAAAATTCTGAATGTCCTTTCAAATATGTCCTGTAACTAAAAGCAAAGCTAAAACCTTCTCCCTATGCATTTGGTACTGTAATTATAGAGTGATATCCCAAGGCTTCGATTCTTGAAACTGTAGCAACATAGAAAGTATAAAAAGTCAATAAGCAAGATTCCCAGTGAATGGAGATAACTTGTGGTTGTCCCATTATTTCTGAATAAATGTGAAAGGCAAAGAGGGAGGGTGACCCAAGCAATTTTTTACACACAAAGAATAACATTTCCAAGAGTGATGCAGCCTGGTCACCCACCCCATGACTTCCAGTGGTTTTAAGACTACAACATGGGGATTTGTTATTTGTGAGGACTCCAAATGTCCTTGAGTGCCTCTGAATATGCATTTAAATTGAAGACACTCCCTTCTGTCATGTTTTAGAGTTATTTTCAACAACAAGGGTTGAAACAGAAGGGGTTTCTGCATAATTTTTAATTAAAAAGATAATTCAATGTCCAAGACAGCAATGGTTTGCAATTCTGATCAGATCAGTGTCAGTTTTGGAGAACAGTTGCTAGAGAGAAGTACAGGAGTGCACTTATTTTGAGTGTTACCTCTGCCAGGCAGTGTCCTGACTGCTGTGATCCTGTGTAATTCCTCTGCAGCCTATATTGGAGTTCCACGAAGTGGCTCCCAGGACTAGTGGAGGATCCACAGGCTGGGCCTGTGTCATGGAAACTTGCCTATGGCAGGTGTCCTTGAAGAAGAACTCACTACAATGCAAAGATTTGGTGGAGAATTTATAAAGCAATACCTCATTTCTGACTGATAGTGACAAACTTATGTTGGAAAATCTTTTCTATTTTATGTCAAAGATTCATGGTATGAAATACATTAAAAGATCTTTCTCAAGGACAACTAAAAGATCGACAAATTAAAGAAACTTAAACACCCACCAAAATGGATGGCTATTAAGAGAACACGGGGATTCCCATTACAATGTTCATTCCTCGTATCTTGTCCTGGGTAATGAGGTGTGAGGGTCACTTGGTAGGCTATCCAATGCCATCACAAGAAAGCGCTGAGTGGGTCCTCAGTTTTGTTTAGGCAGACCCTCTGATTGTTTATTAATATAATGGGTCTCTGTTTCCTTGTCCAATGGAGATGTTTTATCATGACATATGGCAGGATCATACCCAATTGAGAATGGGTTAATCAACAATGAAGACATAGAAAATATATATAACTCATATCTTCTGTCAAATCTTAGAGGTAATATCAAGTTTTCTTTTTATTGTTTTGGAGGATGATAAATTTGACTACTTTGCATTTATTTATAAGTAAGAATATTCACAGAGTTCCAAAAAGACCAGGAGTTTTGTTAAAATAAAAAGATGAGATTGTCTATAATCCCAAACCTGCTGCAGATTTATTGAGAATCACAGGGGCACCATCAATGTGGGAATTACTTCTCTAAGAGCTAAGGCTTTAGAGTATGTAAACCCTCAGTTCTGCACTTCTTGAGGGCACCTTGCTAGATATCCAAACAGAGTTGCACATGGGGCTCAGGCCTTCCATGTGGAGCCCAGGTTATGAATGAAGATTGCCCAGTGAGTGAGGAACATCCCTACCTCAATGACTGTGTGTGTGAGAGAGAGAGAGACAGAAACTCATCCCAAGGAGAAAGGCAGATGAAAAAGGGGCGTGGGTGGGATGCAGAAAACCAGGGACAACCCTTTCCAGGAAGAAAAAGTGGGAAAAGGGGAGGAAAGTGACAAATGCATGAGTGATTGGGTTCAAAATGGATCATGGGACCCCCAAAGTGACTAAGGCAGAGGGCATGAGTCCCCCAAGCTGATATTCAGAAAGTAGCAGGCCTTACTCAAGGGTTGAAAGATAAGCTAAGGGGGTGGCTATAGAAGTAGAAAGGAAGAGATAGGGAGACATGAGTGACATTAGAGGCAATTGTCAGGATTGCTGGAGCAGCTTCAAATGTGTGTGGCACTAGTGAAGCCAGAGAAATCCAGGTTGGGGTCTTTCTTCTCAGTGGTCATGAGTAGGTGGAGGGTAAGAGAGAGGAGTCTGACATTAGAGTCACTGAGTAGGATACTTGAACTTTTTTCGTATAACAAAGATTTGGCTGACCTTTGTCCCTAATTCCTGGGAAGTACTCTTCAAATTCTTGGAATTTTTCCCAGTGACAAGTGTCTCTGTCTTTCTGCAGTGGGCCTTGGGACCACATCTAAGTTTACACTAACAAGAGGACTCAGTGAGGTGGGGTGGGGGTGGATTGGTCACACCTGAAATGGAATCAGAGGCTTGGGCATTGAGACCCATAATAGCAGCCCAACCTCTGCAAGGGGAGGTGGATGAAATCTGGGTTCAACCTCTTGGCTAAGGATTCAGTCAATCATGCTTAGGTCAGGAGACTCCAGCAGAAACTGCACAGCTGAAACTTGGTCATACTCCACCAAGGAGTATGTGGTGATGTGTGAATCCTAACTGGGTTCTGGCCATCAAATCAGATTGCACAGGAAGCCTGAGTGAGGGGACAAATACTTGTATCAGGGTTTCTTGGAATCAAGCAGTTATAGTCAAAAAACCGTCTCTTCAAATGCCCTTCATCAGGTCAAATGCCCTTCATAAATGTCTACGTTAAGTTGATAGAGACAATAAGTGTTTACATTTAGGGAAAACACAGTGCTGATACTGTACATATTTGTTGATAAGCCTCTGTTCTAAGATCAGGCCTGTGGGGTACTTGACAAAGAACTTAGCATGGAGGTGAACCCAGCTTTGGATCATGTTATCTTCTCTCCAGAGCTCCTTCCACACTTCATGCTCCTTCCACCACATTGGAACACTTGTCACAGGTTATGTGCCTACTTTTCCTCTCTCTGGGACTACTCCCATCAAGGGTAGAGGGCAGCTCTTGTTGCTTTTGCAGCCCCCAAAACACCTGGTGAATTGCACACAGGAAGGTATTGTTCTACAAAGATCCCTCCAATAATGCAGTTTGCCCAGAAAGAAGAAATAAATCCCTCCTGGTACTGAAACTAGACATGGCGTCAAGTAATTCACTGACAATTAGTGTGTTCTGCTGAAACTCTGCAAGCTCCACCTCCAGGAACTCAGTGTACCTGAAGCCAGTGGGCTGGATCTTGCTAGTCTCCTGCGTTGGGCCCTGGATGACTTTTCTCTATTACTAAGCTGGTCGGTCACTTCCTCACAGAGGAATCATAGGGAGCTCTTATCCCTTTGAGCCGTTGTTCAAAGTCCCTTCAAAGAATGAAGTGTTTTAGCCTCATCTTTGACTCCAACATTCCTGTCCTATTTATTCCTGTTTCTAGTCAGAATCCTGCAGAGGGTGACAATTCAGGAAGAGAGATGATTAGACAGAAATGTTTTTTTTCTGCTAATGCCTCCTCTCCTGGGAAATGCTCAACAATATCCTTGGCCACATGACCCCCCGCTTCTTTTGCTGTTGATTGTTTTTCCACTGTCAGATGTTCCCCCAGCTGTGGCAGCTGGAGAGTGAAGCTGTCCCCCTATAACAGAGTGTGTCCTTGGTGAGTTTTCTGTAGAGCTAATGAGTACAAGGCATAATGTGGCTCCTCCACATAATGTGTCTGTCACTGTGGTAGATTTGTTTCCAGAGATGTTCACACCTGTCTACCTCTTATCTTCCATGCTCTTTCTTGATAGGGCTCCGTGCTCCACCACTAAAGGTGCTCTGTGTTCCCTCTGTCTGGACTTGAGTAGCTTTTGTAACTACCTCCCAATAGAGAGCATGGCACCAGTGGTGCTGAAAACCCAGTCAGAAAAGTCATGACAGTCTCAGCCTTGGCCTCTTGGTTCTCATGTTCTCAGACACTTACTTTAGAAATCCACCCACCATCTTAGGAGGAGGCTAGAGCCATGTGCAGGGGCCACGTGAAGGTGTAGCAGCTGAAATCCCAGATGGACCTGTGGCTGACAGCCTGCATGGACTACTGGACACATGAGGAAACTACCTTTAGGTGGTGCTACCCCACATCAAATCCCCAGTGGAGGCTTCAGACACCACAGGGCAGACACCAGCAGTCCTGATGCTCCCTGTGTTGGGTCATTTGTTACAATAGTTCAGTCATGTTATCTAAATTAGTGGGTGCTGACTGGGCATGGATACTAGTGTGATGCCTTCTCCTCTACTTCCAAAGGCTGTTGAATGAAAGCCCAGTGCATGATGGGAACTCTGGGAGCAGGAATTGTGTGATCATTGCTGGGAACAGCAGAGTTCCTTTTCTGGGCACAGCTTCTCTCTGCTTGTTTTAGCTCCACAGTGACTTGTCAAAACCGTTTAAGTCAGTTGTCCTCTAGAAATAGCAAAGAAAAAGTGAAAAAGAGGGGAAATCTTTGGGGAAACACAGCTATATGGGTTGGTAGTAATTCAAAAAATAAAGGGAACAACAGAAACCATATCTCCAGTGACTTTCCAGGCTCTGCATATTTCTTGGCTCATTTTCCTCATCACCACATTCCCAGGCATTTTCACCTTCTCAGGATGAAGATTGAAATACTTCAACTTTCCAACACTGCCTGCTGTCGGTGTGGCACATGGCATCAGCATGCCAAGGTTTCCTTGGAGTGTGTCCTGGAAATGTGAGCTAGTGTGCAAGGCATCTGACACCCCACTACCCAGAACTGAATGTTTTGGCAACATGTTTCCCAGCTGTACCTTTATATAGTCATTGGTGCAGATATTATGCAGGTTCAAAGAGACTAAGCTTTCCTCCCCATCTAGCTGCTGAGGAACAATGCCTGGCATATGTGTGGTGGATAGAATTGTCAACTATGAAGTGTGTTGGAAGCCATCTTCATTTTGTTATAGTTTTTAAATGAGTAGCTCAGATCAGCAGCCATACATTGGGATAGGATGGCAGGCAACTGCAAGCCACATCCCACATGTGGCACCATTGGGGTGATCTGGGAGTAGGGAGTCTGTCTAGTCAGCCACTTTACATCTCCAGCCAGGTGAATGGCTACCTGTTTCCCAGAATCAGAGACATGAGTTTTAATCCCTATTGGAGACCTGTTGCTTTGTTGGGGAGTAACAGAAGGTACATAAGCTAACGAGTTGGAGCAGGATGCCCCATGCCTCCCATGAATGGGGGCTTGAGTGCACAGCCACCCAGCTTGGCCCTGGCTGTCCTCCCCTGGGGCTGCACAGTGAGAACTGAGCAGTTTTGCTTTTCAGATGGGTACTACCACTTGAAAAATCTCAAGCACCTACAGTCTACTAGTGTGCGTGTGTGGGAGGCTCTGCCCAAATGAACCCCCGGCCGCCATGGATGACAATAAGTCCACCAAGACATGATCTGCTTGTGGAGGAAAGGTGGCTAATCTCTCAGAGGAGAAGGGCCAAGAGTCTTTTCCTCAATGGGCTTTTATTGGGTTCAATTTGCACAAGAATACAGGTAAAGCTCATCAATCATTGTCAGGTGGTAAGGATCAAACAAGAGATAACATACAAAGAACTCTGAGGGCTTATTCTGAGTCAGGGTCAGTTAGTTAAAGGGCTACAAAACTTTGGGAAACAAACTCATATCCTGCTCGGACACTTTTAAGAAAACTGAGAGCATTCTCTGCAAAGCAGATTTCACAGGATTTTATGTATTCTTTCTTCAGCCTGATTGCTCAGGGTAATGTACCCTTTCCAGCACAGGGCTGCACTGCTCTCTGTCATTGTTTCAGGTTTAACTCAGGCAGGGGAAGTAAGGCAGCCAAGAGATTAGGAGACTTCTTGAAGACAGAATGAGGAATCAGGCTATGTCAAAGCTGAGGGGTGAGGGTCCATCACCCCCTTTTTCTATAGCCCCCCCAAGTCCTTCCCTGAGGGCCCCCTTGTGATCATGCCTGTCTTAGGTCGTCCACCCCTTGAGAAATCTTACCCGTTGTTGGCTAACCAATCATGCATTGGGGCCAGGCAGGGTGAAGTAAAGGGGGCAGAGACAGTGCTTCTGCCAGGGAGATAAGCTTTGTCTCCTTAGCGGCTTATGGTGCCAAGGTAGCTTACTCAGCCTTAGCTATGTGGGGCAGGGGGCAGGGGTTACAGCTTCTGAAGCCAGGCAGGGCAGTTCCCAACATACTAGGATGGGGACTGGGATTTGCCCTGGGAAGGGCCCCCCCAGAGCTGCAGAGCAAAGTTGGATGCAGGTTGTGGGCCAAGACTCTAGGGAAGGAGGACTCATCAGGCATATGGTCTTGCCCTGGGAAGGCAGCCAGGAGCTGGGCAGGAGGAGGACAATGAGGGGTTTCCAGGTTGGTGTGAGGTATGAGGGCCAGTTCTAGGCTTTGGGGGAGGGTAGCAGAGAGACACAGGCCTTGCTTCTGAGGGCAACTAGTGGTGGCCACCACAGAGGTCAAGTGTCCCTCTCACCAGAGTCCTTGACTTCAGAGGGCACATGAGTCCTAGCCACTGGAGACAAGTCCCTGAGATGTGGGCACAAAGTGGTTTTCATTCCCCAGTAGTTCTGCCTTATGGTTGGTGGGGAACTGAGTAGTATGGGTGGGGTGAAGAAGATGAGAGTGGGGAAGATGCAGGGTATGGAAGGTAGATGGGGGAGGGAGATGAATGGAAGTTGGGGAGGGATGAAGTAGTGGTGAAGAGGTGGAGGGGGAGTGGGAGATAAGATGAGGGAGAAGAAATGGCGAGATAGATGAGAATGGGGAGATGGAGCTGGGGAGAGGGAGAATGTGAGGAAAGGGGATGAAAAGGGGCAGGTGGGGCAGCTGATGGGGTGGAACAACAATGAAAGAGATGGAGTGGAGGAGGGTGGGGTGAGGAAGGAGTGAGGAGTGGAGGCATTTTAAGTCTCCAGGCAGGAGAGCCCTGGAATCTATCAGTTTCTATCTACAGTTTCTATCTCCCTCCCACCCTGATGTTCTGTGACTAAAATACCAAATGGGAAAGTAGATGCAAACCTTCTGGATTGCAGAGAAGGAAGCAAAATACATATTTGCTGAAGGTGAGTGCTGAGACACCAAATGAGGATGGCAATCCCTAGGAGGTGGGGGCTTGGGGTTGGGCACTTTTTCTCTCAAAGTCCTTCTGCCCTGGCCCACATGCCTCTGCTTCCACAGATATTGAGGGGCCTCAGGGCACATGGCTAAAGCATCCAGTGTTCTCTGTCTCTGAGGCTCATGGTCCTGGTGCCTCCTCCCAGCTGGGACTTGGGATGAAAATGCAAAGCTGCCCTGTGCTTGGGAATTAGGATGGGACAGGCACCAGCTTCCTGTGGGCACGCAGTGCAGCAGTCAGAGGGGAGGCCAAGATCCCTTCCACCTCCAGCAGGGTCAGGGTGGAAGCCCCAGATCTGTGGCTTTGCCACCAGTACTTGGGGCAGAGACCCCATCCTCAGAGTGTCTTCCCATTCTCCAGTGGGGCTGTGAGCTCACTCTCACAGACTGAGAGCTTAAGTGCCTCCCTCCCCTGAAATACAATGAGGAAAGCATAGTTTGGCCTTGGTTATGCCCTTCTGGCTACTTCCTCTAATTACCAAAAAAAAAAGCTTCCATTTCTTGTGATTGATAGTTCCTGCTGCCAGCTGAGTCCCATTCACTAGTTTATGAGAAATTGCTGTTTTTATGTGAGGAGAAAAGGCCAGTTCCTAGAAAGCTGGGAAGCCCTTAATGTCCAGGTAGAAGAAACAACCACTTCAGAGGCCACTGCCTTCCTGGGGCCAGTCCTCACACATGTCCCCTCATGTCCACTGAAGTCACTGGATTTATCACCATTCAGTCATTTTATGTGTTGACTTCATTGATTCTCACCTAGAAGCTCATCAGCTTATGGGGCAGCAGCACTGTGTCTCTTGTTGCCAGTGTTTATGTTTCTCCAGTACCCCACATCATGCCAGGCACAGTCTGAGGGCTTATATTTTGGGAATTTATATATATATATATATATATATATATATAAATTTATATATATATTTGGGAATTTATATATAAATTATATATACAAATTTGGGAATATATATGTGTGTGTGTGTATATATATGCATACATAAAGTTTCTTAGTGTCTCATTCACAATGTGGATGTAGAGTCTGTTTCAGAGAGCTGTGGCCAGAATGATGGAAGTCAATGTCAATGTCTATTAGAGATCTCAAAGTGCTGGTGACCTTCTATTATACAACACAGTCAGGAACAAGAGTAGTGTGATCAAGAGCAGACTGCATCTGTCATGCGCCTGTAGTTCTCACTTCGTCTTTAGGGAACTGCAGGTACAAACATTGGTGTGTTGTAAAGGGCTGGGCTTGTAAGCTCAGAGGCAGAAGTTCTGATCCTTAACCATTTGCTTCCAAGGTTGCCCCTAGGATGATCCACTGAACAACTCTAACTCTGTTTTCTCTTCTGCAAAACAGGGTAATAAAGATGTCTCCTTCCCTTAGCTGTGAAACATAAGCAACATGTTATGTTGAAGTCATGGTACATTTTGTTTGGCACCATATCATGTGCTATAAGTTGAAACTGTCAGGATTCCAGAAATGGGAAACCAATATGCTGACATTTAAGCCAGGCCTCGAAGGTCAAGGGGGGTTTGGATAGAGGGGACAGTGAAGAAGAAAAGACACAAAATATACAAAAGGAGCAGCTTGCACAAAACCATAGTTTGGGTGAAAGTGTGCTGTGGGCAGAGATGGGACAACAGAGGTACCAGCCCTGTGGAGGACCAGGCTTGTGTCCAGGGAGTTGGGAAGACATGACTCTTAGAACAACACTGGGGCCACACTTAGTGCTCTACTAGGTGGAGACGCACAGTGGAAGTCCCCAGTAGTTAGCCAAAGGGCTCCAATGTGATGTGAGTCTTCTGCCTATGGGGGCAGTGTGCCAGGGTAAGTTTGGGGGAAATTCAGTCTGGCAGATATGGTCTTGGTGAAGCAGTCACTGGGAATATTGAGAGGGGGGTCCTCAAAAAGGCCTTTCAGAGAAATAAAAACAGATCTTATTGTTTATGGGAGCAGGAATAATGATGGATTCAGAGATGCTGGAGGCTTTCCAGAATGAAAAACCCAGAGACTGACCTCAGCCCTGCAGCTGATGGCAGTGGCAGCACAGAACTTGTGCTGAGGTCCATATGGGCTATGCCCTTCTCAACTGTCTGCACACCATCAGATATTCAAGTTTGAATTACAAAAAGAAATCATAACCAATGATAGAAAGTTCTAGAATCTCTTGCACTGAATGAACACTTCAGTTTGGGGAGAATTGTCATAGTAACAACAAGATATACCAGATTCTTGTGATCTTTCATCCCAAGAATCTGGTCTATCTCTCCATTTATTTAGGTTTTCTTTAGTTTACCTTAGTAATATTTTGTAGTTTCAGTGTTGATTTTAAAATACTATGTACATATGTAAATGTAATAAAATAAAGCAAAAAGCTTGGTAAGGCTCTGTAGAAGCTATGCAAGATATGTAGCTCTGAGCAGAAGAAATGTGTCCTTCTTATGGTCATCTACTTTATGACCCCCAATCCAAGCACACCAGCACTTAGTTAGAGACTCTGTCCCCCTTGGGCATACCTCCTGTGATCATGACCAGAGGTGGGTGCAGTTAAGGGAATGTCCCATGACTAGCTCATTTTGTGTCTGATGACCTCCCACTCCTGGTGTTGCTTTGACATGCAAGACATTATAAGTCATTCATTAGATAAGCATTTGTGGAACCGGGCACTACTCTAGGCTTTAGGGATAGATAGCAGTGAGAAACATTTAAATAAGTCAACAGCTAGGGGCTTCAGTTTGTGATAAATTCTCTGGAGAAAGTAACAGAAAACTGTGATAGAAGGGGGTGGGGTGGTCAGGGCAGGCCCATGGGGATTGACCTCTGCCAGGTTAGGTAGAGTAAGTGGGAAGGAGGGTGCTGTGAGAGAGGTGGGAGGGGCAGCCAGGGCTACAGAGGTGAACATTAGAGCAGGCAGATGGTATGGATGCCAGGTGCTCAAGGAAAGCACCTTTGTCCAGCTGTGTGACCTTAGACAAGCATGTGAGAGCATATCCAAGACAGAGTCTATCCATTGACCCCTAGCTGCTGGCAGTGAGTGGATGGAACCCCAGGAAACTTCTCACCACATCAGTGACCAAGTTGTGTTCTAAATGGGTTGCAATGGAAGGTGATGTGCTCTGACTCAGAGCTCATTCTCTTCTGTGGAGGATGGAGTTCAAGGCAGCAGTGCTGGGGAGGAGCAGTCGGGGCACCAGCCCTTGGTGTGGCTAGTTACTACTGCATGAGAAGCAGAGAGCGTTGAAGAGGTGATGATGTTTAGGGAGAGGCATTTCCAATTTTCAAAATCTTTGAGCTCACTCTTAAAAACCATGGAGAACCCTTCACAGCATTTGTGTGGTTATGTCTATCAATATTTACTGCATTAGCTATCAAAAGTGAAAAATGTCTTAAAACATTAGAGTATACTTAATTAGCTGAACTTAATTGAGAGAACATAATTAGCTGCCAGGGGACAGACATATCATGTGTCATGTGGCCTCTGGAAATCTCCATTGCCCACCTGTGCACCTGGTGTGAGAATGAGAGTGAAAGGAGCAACTCATCTACTGTTATTACAAGTCTTGACTTTATGTACCCCCTGTAAGTCTCATGGATCCCCAGGCCACACATAAAGAACTGTTGACTTCAGCCAGGACTTCCTGTTGTTCAGGAGGTGCCTCTAGGTGGGGCTGGAATGAAGGTCTCTTCCTCCAGGACCAGGGCAGTCCTCCTGGTCAGGTCGCTGCTGTCCAGGCACAGTAGGGCCATGTGGCCACTCCTTTCTTGAGAGGTCATGAAAGTGAAGCGTCAAGGTCCCTAAGGAGCTCCCAGCTCTCTCTATTCAGATTCTGAGCAAATTGAGAAACCAAACAAAAATGTGGCCAATGGAAACCTCACTGCCATCTTAATGACAAGGCTGATATAGGGCTGTGACTTGGGTTGACAGCCAGTGAGCCTCCTAATGGAATCCACGAATTTTCAGTCTGCCTTGCTCTTGAAGGCTGGGCCAGGCCTTCCTGGGCAGCAGCCAAGTCCCACCTGGAGCAGTGGGAGCAGTGGAGGGCCTGGCCTGCATGCACCTGGGCACTCTTCTTCTCATGCTGACTCACAGGTCTTCCCCTCCAGGGGCAGCCCTGAGGACAAGTGTGAGAAAGAGATATTCTCCTCTTAGAAGCCAGCAATGGGGACAGGCAGCTACCTGACAAGAAGTTGTACATAACTGGGGTTCTCAGTCCCCTGTATGTTGCATAACATTTCTTCAGGGAGTCAGGACTCTCCTGATGCTGTTTGCAGACTTGGGTACCTGTGTGTTTTCTGACTGAGGAGGGGACCACAGCTTCCAGCAGATGCCCAGGCTCTGTGAGGGAAAGAAGGAGGGGATATGGACTCAGATCTGGGTGTTCAGGACCCCAGAGGGGCTTGTTCACTGTGTGCCTCATGAAGATTGGCAGCTAATTGAAGGGCGGTGGCTTTTCAAGTACTAGATTCATTTGAAGGTCAGTGGTTTAGACACAGTCAAATACCCATGTGACCTGTGACTCAGAAGAGGAGGAGCCTTTTTGTTATTGATGATGGGTGGACAGTGTGGATTTGGATTGGTGACTCTGATGGGTTACCATTGACCTAGTGCTGCCTCTTCCCACCTGTCCCAGGAGCACCTGAGCTCTGAGGGGGCTCGCTTGGTGTGTCACACTGGACCCCATCTGCTCATTTTACCATCTTCCTGTAGTTTTTGAGTTGATTTTGTGAAGTAAAATATATTTCTTGGAAGAGTATTTCATTTTCACAAGGCTGTTAATGATTCTATTGAATGGACTAGTTGTTCCTGTGCATCTTCACACAGAAGCACACATGTTAGGAGAGGAAGGTGACTTTGGGAGCAGGCTTGTGGAACCCTACATAGGGTGGTGGTGGTATCATTTAAGAAGGAAAATACCTCCCCGTAGGCAAGGACCTGATCCAGGTGTCTCCCGCCCTTGAATCATTTTTCTTATGAGTGAAATGACTTTGATTTCCTTTTCTTATTGATCTTATTGTTCAATTCTGACTGGAATGACAAACCTGGGATGAGAAGCCCAGGTATTTCCGGGGATGGGTCATTTCCATTCCTCAGGACTGGAAACCTGAGGGATCTGTTTGTTGCAACTCTGAATGGCCCTGCATGAACTCAGCCCCATGTGGTCCTCCTCTCACCTCAGGGAATGACTACATTTCCGGATATGGCTGTGTGCATATCTGTTTACCAGGTTTAAAAAGATATAGAAAGGAGTTCTGGCCAAGATGGAGGCATAGGTAGAAACACTGTGTGTCCTCACACAACCAAAATTAAGGACAACAAAGATTTAGAAATGAAAACACAAGCAGAACAGAGAGAAAATTGAACTGTATGAAAGCCCGACAACAATTCATCCAGACCTGTAAGAGGGGTGGAGTCGGCGGCCAGGGGAGAACGGTCACAGCAGGAAAAAGCAGTGGCTGGTGGACCCAGGTGCGCAGGCGGCACGGGGCTAGCAGACCCTGGGTGAGGGGAGAAAATGAGCAGACCCAGTGAAGCACTCAAGGCCGCTGGCTGACCACGATCACACATTCACACACAGATAAACAAGGCAAAAAAGAGCAGTGAGACAGACTACACAACCTGGGGCCCCAGCACTGGGAAATAAAGCCTAAAAGCACCAATCGAAAAGACTTGTGGGGGCAGAGGTGCTGGGAGAGACTCCCAGCCTCACAGGAGAGTTCATTGGAGAGACCCATGTGGTCCTACAAGGTACACAAGCCCACCCACCTGGGAACCAGCACCAGAAGGGAACAATTTGCTTGTGGGAAGCAGTGGAAGGGACTGAAATATGAGCAGAGCAAATGACTTTGTTCCCTCTCTGACTCTACCCCTACACACAGAGTCAGTGCTGTGGGTGGCTCTGCCCTGCTGAACACCTAAGCTCCACCCCTCATATATAACAAGTGTGACGAGACAAAAGAAATGGCTCAAGAAATAGAACAGATCAAAGCTCCAGAGCTAATACAACTAAGCGACCAAGAGATAGCCAACCTATCAGATGCACAGTTCAAAACACTGGTGATCAGGATGCTCACAGAATTGGTTGATTTTGGTCACAAATTAGATGAAAAAATGAAGGCTACATTAAGTGAAATGAAGGAAAATGCACAGGGAACTAATAGTGATGGAAAGAAAACTGGGACTCAAATCAATGGAAATGGACCAGAAGGAAGAAAGAAACAACCAAGCAGAAAAGAATGAAGAAACAAGAATTCAAAAAAAATAAGGAGAGGCTTAGGAATCTCCAGGACATCTTTAAATGTTCCATCATCTGAATTGTAGGGGTACCAGAAGGGGAAGAGGAAGATAAGCAAGTGGAAATGTTATTTGAACAAATAATAAAGGAGAACTTCCCCAATCTGGCAGAGGAAATAGACTTCCAGGAAGTCCAGGAAGCTCGGAGAGTCCCAAAGAAGTTGGACCCAAGGAGGAACACACCAAGGCACATCATAATTACCTTAGCCAAGATTAAAATGAAGGAGAGAATTCTAGCAGCAGCAAGAGAAAAGAAGACAGTTAACATATAAAGGAGTTCTCATCAGATTGTCAGCTGATTTTTCAAGAGAGGCTGGAAAGAAGGGGCTGGGAAGAAGTGTTCCAAGTCATGAAAGACAAGGACCTACATCCAATATTGCTCTATCCAGCAAAGCTTTCATTTAGAATGGAAAGAAAGATAAAGCACTTCTCAGAAAAGGTCAAGTTCAAGGAGTTCATCATCACCAAACCCTTATTATATGAAATGTTAAAGGGCTTATCTAAGAAAAAGAAGATAAAAAATATGAACAGTGAAGGGACAGCAAATTCACAGTTACTAGCAACCACACCTAAAACAAAAGCAAACTAAGCAGACACCTAAAACAGGAGTGGAGTCACAGAAATGGAGATCACATGGAAGGTTAGCAACAGGGGAGTGGGAGGGGGAGGTGGGGAAAAGGTACAGAGAATAAGTAGCATGGATGGTGGGGAGAAAATAGAGGGAGGGTAAGAGTAGTGTGGGAAATGTAGAAGCTAAAGAACTTATGACACATGGACATGAACTAAAAAGAGAAAATGTGGGTGGGAGGGGGTGTGCAGGGTGGAGGGGGGAATGGGACAACTGTAATGGCATAATCAATAAAATATATTATTTTAAAAAAGATATAGAAAGGAATTCCATGCACCTTATAAACACCCAAATGGCAATGATTTCCATGAAAGACACATATGTATCCTTGCCATTCTTTAAACTCAAATATGCCACTGCCAGAGGAAGTCACTTAATAGTTTGGTGTATAACACTGAGAGTGTTCTCAGCATGGCTATATGTGTGTCTGTGTTGTTGTGTGCTTGCAGAGATGGAAGCAATGGTGCATACTGTTTTGTGCTCCAAAATTTTTTCTTGCATCACAATATATCCTGGACATGATTGCCTAGTTTTTAAAGTGACTATAGCATATCCCACTGCACAATTCATGGTTTATTCACCCAGTCATCTGTAAATGAATGTCTACTTGCCTCCAGCAGAAATGTAATATATTTTATAATAAGAGCACAAAGCTATATGGAAGTAAAGAAATGTCATCAGCTAGTAACTCAAATCCATAGAAACAAATAAAAAAACTGGAAACAGGCAATAGAAGGTTAATAGAACAAACTCCATTAATATGTCCTTGCTCTCTATCCTTATCACAGTTTCTTTAAATAACATTAAACAACCAAATCAACAAATGAGAAGGGCCTGACTAAATATTTCTCTAATGAAGATATAAAAATGGTCAATATACAGATGAAAAGATGCTCAGCATCATTGACCAACAGGGAAATGTAAATCAAAACCACAACACAATATTAACTTACACCAAAAGGATGGCTATTATAAAAAAAGACAGGTAATAACAAATATCAGTGAGGATGTGGAGAAATCAGACTTCTTATATCCTTATATCCAGGTGAAAATGTAAAATGTGCATCTGCTTTGGAAAATAGTCTCCAGTTCCTCAACAGGTTAAACATAGAGTCAGCATGTGGCAATTTTACTTCTAGAGAAAGGAAAACATACATCCACACAAAAATCTGTACATCCATGTTCATAGAAGCATTATTTAAAACAACCAAAAGTAGAAATGACCCAGATGTCCCTCAAACTTATGATGGATAAGTAAAATATAGTATACCCATATGATGGAATATTATTCAGCAATAAAAATCAGTAAATTATTGAAACATAACATTACTGCACTTCATACTAAGTGAAGGAAGTTCAGAAAGGCTGCAAGTTGGATAATTCAAATTATGCAAAATATCTGTGATGCAAGAGTCTAAATAGATAGAAAGCAGAGTAATAGTTGTCTAGGTCTTGGATGGGAGAGTTTAGGAGCAAAATGGGGAGGTGCAAGTGCTGATGGACATCAGGGTGATGAAAATGTTCTTTTGAGGGTGACAAAAATTTTGTTACAGTGATTATGATTATGTTCGCACAAGTCTGCGAATCCTAAAAACCTCAGAATTATTCAGTTAACATGAATAATGTACTTATATGTGAATCATGTCTCAAGTTATTATACATATACATATATTAGTAATTAATAATAATAAACTGATCTATGTATCAGCTACCATCTACTTATTCTTTTATCTCTGTATGTATGTATGTATGTATGTATGTATGTATCTATCCATCTCATGTCAAATTGGCCTCCTGACCAGTTGCTGAAATTAAGACTGTTTTCCATATGTATTTTATATGGATATGTGTTAAACAGGTTTTCCTCTTGTGTTTGCCTTGTTTAATTGAGGGTGTGCTATTGGTGGTTAATACTGTGATTTAGCTCTTATATTATTACAAATTATTGGGCCTGAATTTTTATGGAAATAGGTGAGGAGTGAACATCACTTAGTGATAGACAAGGGGACAGACAGGGGCTCGGTCTTCACTTCTGGGAGAGTGTGGGTGTATTTCCTTTGATGCAGCAGAGTTGCAGTCATCAGGAGAAGCAGATGGGTGCTGTCTGGAGAGTGATTGCTGTGGGAAAGGCAGGTAAAGATGCTGAAAAACCAAGGGTGACTGGGGTGGAGAAAATGACTTGGCAGTCTGCATTCACATGCCGCTCCACCTACATGGCTCTGCTTCTGACAGCAGAGACAGGAAGCTCAAATGCACTCCTGTAAGACTCCTTTCCATCTGGCCTGTGTATTTGTTTAGGTTTAAATGTTAGATGCTTGGCTTGAGATTCACAAGGCAGAGTGTGATGACAGCTGGCTGCCTGCTGCCTCTGCCCTATCTACTGATCAAGGAGCTGTGGAGACACTGACCTTCTGGGAAAAGCGAGCAGAGCTGGTCCAGCGCCTGGGATCCTGAGCCCTGACAGCAAGGACTCAGGACACCCATGAGACAGGTGACTACAGGGTAGTGTGACCCTGCAGCTGGAAGGGCTTTCTGATGGAGGCACTCCATGGTTGTGGTGTCCCTATCCTGGCTGAGCCAGCATGGTACAGAAAGGAGTCTTTCTTTTTGTTTTAATTTAATTTATTTATTTATTTAAATTTTATTTTAATAGCTGTTCAAGTACAGTTCTCTGCCTTTTACTCCCATCCCAGTCCACCCCTCCAGTGCTCCCCACCTCCCTCCCATTTCCACCCCCCTTAGTTTTTGTCCATGTGTCCTTTATACTTGTTCCTGTTATCCCTTCCCTTTTCCCCCTGAAATTCCCTCCCCTCTCCCCTCTGGTTACTCTCAGCCTGTTTTCTATTTCAGTGTCTTTGGTTATATTTTGCTTGCTTGTTTGTTTTGTTGCTTAGATTTCTGTTAAAGGTGAGATCATATGGTACTTGTCTTTCATCACCTGATTTATTTCATTTAGCATAAATGCTTTCCAGTTCCATTCATGCTGTTGCAAAGGGTAGAAGTTCCTTCTTTCTTTCTGCTGCATAGAATTCCATTGTGTATATGTACCATAGTTTTTTGATCCATCCATTTAATGATGGGCATCTAGGTTGCTTCCAACACTTGTCTATTGTAAATTGTGCTGCTATGAACATTGGGGTGCATAGGTTCTTTGGATTGGTGTCCTGATGGTAGAGGGGTGAGCATCCCCAGCTGTCCAACTCATTGATGCTGCTTCGGGAGCTATTCCTCCCAGCTTGTCCGGGTGTCTGTTTCTCTAGTGCTGGCCTGCACATCTGTGAACCATTTCACACCCTGAGATGGAGTCCTTTCTGCTCAGAACCAGCTAGAGAGGATTGTGCTTTTTGTAACTGAATCCTGATTGAAATACTACATTAACCGAGATGTTAACACTAAAATATTTTTGAGTCTGTGGAATGAACTCAACTTGGTTAGAGTGTAATTTACTTCTATTGTAAAATACCACTGAATTATATTTGCTAGTACTTTACTAAGATTTTGACATTGCTTTCTTATATAAGGCTGGTCTGTTTCTGTTTCATATTAGTTAAATTTAAGCACCACTGGTTTACTGGCCTTGAAAAGAAGAATCTAGAAGCGTTCTTTGTTATATTTTAGAAAAGGTGAAGTGTTAGTGGACTTACATTTTTCTTTGAAAATTTTCATGATTTTTCACATAAAACTCTCTGAATAAGACATTTGGGGTCAGAGTAGCTTTTAGTTACCTTCTTCAGTTTCTTCCATTGTTGTTGATTTATTAGGTTTTCTATTTCTTTTGAGGTTATTTTTGCAAATATATGTTTACCTAAATAATATTCTAGGATAAGATAGAATGATTAATGCATCTTATAAAAATTATTATTTCTGTTTAATAATATACATGTGAATGACCAATGAATTTTTTTCTAAATGTTGTTTCTTTTTGTGGCATGTAGTTGGGTTTCATTTATTAATCTATTCTGAACTTATTTTTATTTTAAGCAAATTATTTTATCTTAAATTTATTGATGTAGCTAAATTTGGTCTTAATTTTATTTTTCCTTCATTGTTCAGTTAAAAAGTATAACTTCCTTTGTTTTCTGTCTTTTGTTATTCAATCTTTTTGTATTTATTTTTATTCACGTTTGGAATTTAAAGTACTTCAAAACATTTGGTTATCTTCACATATTTAAAAATGCCAAAGTATCTAAATATTATATTTTTGTGGTCAGCAGCAACAATAAGAATGATAGTATTTATTGACCACACACACACACACACACACACACACACACACACAATAACAAATTAGTTCACCTTTGCTTTCTCTTGTTTATTAGGTCTCTATCTTCATGTATTATCTTTTGTCCCTGTCTAATATGGCTGTGTATAATGTAAATAAATTTTGAAAATATGAATGATACTTTTTATTCCTGCTATTAGTTATGTTTTCTTATAGCCCTTACACTATAAGTCTAATTCATTGGGGAAGAAGAATGCATAACACAAAGAATTTTCCAGTTGATGGAAAGAAGAATCAGATAGATATGGTTTCTGGAGAATGACCTGAGGAAGAAGGAGAAAAAGTGGCCAGATGTATGTTTTCTGGCTCTGTTCTCTTTGGACAGAAGTTGTACAGGTCAGGGGCTCCCCAAAAGTAGACTCCATTAGTTTTGAGTCCCTGGGAGGAGAACTCTCAAGGAGGGCCTTGCTTTGATAGAGGGAAATATCAGTGTTGCAAACTTATGCCTGGAAGATAGAGATGGACAGTGGGGGATGGCGGGTAGGCAACAGGGTGGTAGGGGCTGTGCTATATCCTACTTACTCTACCCCACCCTTGATCCCAGCCTCATGAGTGAGCTGCCCAATTTCCCCTGCATCTCAATGGGAACAAATAAGGCAGCTTAGAGCTGAAAGTTAGCAAGCTGGTGGTGGGCCGCCAGGGCAAAAGGGCAAGATGGTATATATTTTTTGGAAATATGCCTTTAAATTTCTAGACATAGGACATATTTTTGCTTATTTTATTGTTGTTGATTTCTAATTTCATTGTTCTATAGGCAGAGAATATGGTCTATATAATATTGATTATGGAGTGTGCATGGATTGAGACTTCTGTGGCCCACTGGGTGGTCTCTTTTAGAAAACATTCCACATGCACTTGAACCACATGTGTATTTTCCATTTGTTAGATGCAGGGTTCTGCACATGTCTGCTGGATCAACATATTCAATGGAATTCAAAACAAAATCCTATTTTTTCATTTGCTTCATTTTGTATTTTCTGAGAGAAGTAATATATAATTTCTTAATGTGATTTTGTTTCTCACTTTCTATTTGAAATGATATTAACTTTTGTTTTAATTAATTTTGTTTGAATACTTTTGAGACTATGCTACTAGCTATTCACAAGGATGGTAGTGTTATAAATCCCTAGGAAATTGTTCTTTATATTCTTAAGTTGTGCTTTTTATCACTTCTTCTTTGATATCAATTGTGTCTGATTGTAGAGTTACTCTGCTAGCTTTGGTTTGGAGAGTAGCAGCTTGTGTGGGAGGTGCTAGTCAGTGTTTTGGCTCTCCAGATCTTTCTCCCTTTTGTCCATCAGAGACATTTCCCATCCTATGAATCCCAGTTGGAGGGATTTTGTACCACCCAGTGTGGACTGACAAGTACAATCAGTCTTTCCACATAACTTGCTGTTGGTCACAGCATTTAGTTTTGGCCAAACAAAAGCTATCTTCCAGACTTTGAGTTGGGAACTGGTGATCTGAAGAAGCAGGGACAGTGGAGTAATTGTCCTGACAGCAATGGGAATAAGGTCCCATGTCCAGATGCAGCAATGGCCCCATTGGCAGAGGCAGGAGACCAAAGGCAGTGTCTTAGTTTGGCAGTGGTAGCAATTGTGTTTTTACAAGGATAGTTGTCATGAATTACTTTTGTCTATGACTTCCTTTGTTTCTGCTAATGTAATTGATCCAAGTTCTCCAGATTTCTCAGGGATTCCATGAGCTACCAACAGGTTTTAAAAAGTTGCTGGGGTTTTCTTTGAGGGGCAGTGGAGGGTGTGGATTGTTGGTTTAAATCAGCAATAATTGGTTTCTGGTACTTGCCACTAGAACCCTGTTTGTTACTAAAATCAAGCTGATGCCTCCATCTCTGATACATGACCCCATGGATGATTCCAGCTTTGCTATCCACCCTAGCTTAGATGTAAAAGTCCTCCCCAGTACTGAGATACCTGGCTTCCACCATCTGCCATCCATTTGTGTAATTGCATAAAGAGACCCCAGAGATCTCTTTCTCTCCCTCTATGCATATATAGAGAAAAGATCATGTGAAGACATAGTCACCTGTAAACCAATCCTGCTGGCACCTTGACCTTGATCTTCCATCATCCAGAACAGCAAGTTTTTGTTTCATGTACCCAGTCAGTGGAATTTTGTTGCTAACCTGAGCAAACTAACATAATTGTGATTAGCTTTGTAAGAAATTAGCCAACTGATCAATGAAGGGGCTACACCATTTTGCATTCCCAGCAGCAATGAGTAAGAGAGAGTTCCTGTGGCTCCACATCTTCACCAGCATTTGGTGCCGTCAGTATTTTGGATTTTAGCTTTTATAATAAATATATAGTGTCGTCTCGTTGTTTTAATGTGAAATTCTCCAATGACAAATTAGGTTGATTATCTTTTTATATGTTTGTTTACCTGTTGGGAACCACTCTGTCTGATTTCAGAAGCTGTAAACCTCCCATGGCTAAGGCTGAGTAAAAAGACCTTGGGACAATAAGCCATTAAAAAAACAAAGCTTATCCTCCCAGCAGGGGTGCAGCCTCTTCCCCCTTTATTTCACCCTGCTTGGTCCTGGGTGAATGACTGGTTAGCCAATGAGAGATAAGATTCCTCAAGGGAGGGACAACCTAAGACAGGCACCATCATGAAGGGGCAATTAGGGAAGGACCTGGGGGACTATAGAAAAAGGGTGATGGACCCTCCCCCCTCAGCTTTTCAAGGGCCTGAGTCCTCATTCTATTTGTAAAAAGTCTCCTAATCTCTTGGCTGCCTTACTTCCCCCACCTGACTTAAGCCTGAAATGATGCTGGAGGCTTGTGTGGCCCTGTCCTGGAATGGGTGGTTCCAGGGGGGGACCAGGCCTAAGAAAGAATACATAGAATCCTGTGAAAGCTGCTTTGCTAAGAATGTCCTCAACTTAAATGATAAGGGTCCAAGCATAAAATAAGTTTGTTTCCCAAAGTTTTATGGCCTTTCGGCTGTATGACCCTGACTCAGAATAAGCCCTCCTGTTTCTTTGAATGTTATCTATAGTTTGATCATTACTGTCTGACAATGACTGATGAGCTTCAGCTGTATTCCTATGCAAATTAAACCCAATAAAAGCTCATTGAGGAACAGGTTCAAGGCCCTTCTCCTTTGAGAGATTAGCCACCTTTCCTCCCCAGGCAGATCTTGTCTTGGTAGACTTATTCCCAACCTTGGTGGCTGGGGGGCTCTGCGGGTGTACCCCCCCACATTTATCATCTGTGTATCTTTGTAGGCAAGATGCTGTCCAGATTGTTTTACTCAATTTTAATTGAATAATTTGTTTTGTTATCATAGAAATTTAAGAGTTTTTGTATATTTTGAGTATGAGTCTTTAATAAACCTTTCCTTTCAAATATTTTCTTCCAGTTCATGGTTTATCTGTTATTCTTTTAACAATGTGTTTTGCAAAGTGGAAGTTTTAAATTTTAATACAGTTTTATATATGAAGTTTTTCATTCATAGATTGTACTTTTGAGATATATATATCTCAAATGAATATATATGATATATATATATATCTCAATGAGTGTGTGTGTATATATATCTCTCAATTGAGTATATATATATATACTCATTGCCAAACTCAAGTCACCTAGAATTTCTCCTACTTTTTCTTCTAGATATTTTTTAATCTTACATTCAGGTCTTTGACCTGTTTTGTAATAATTTTTGTAAAAGATGTTAGGTTCATCATTTTATGCTAGATATCATTCATTTTATGTTTTAATTCTATTTTTCAATTACAGTTGACATTCAATATTATTTTATATTACTTTCAGATATAAAGAATCATGGTTAGACAATTATATACTTTACAAAATTGATCCTCCTGATATTTCAAGTACCATACATAGTTATAATATTATTGACTCTATTCACTATGCTGTAATTTACATCTCCATGACTTTCTTGTTAACTACTATTTGTACTTCCTTTAAAATGTTTTTTTATTGATGAGAGAGAGAGAGAGAAGGAGAGAGAGAAACATCTATTTGTTGTTCTACCTATGTATTCATTGTTTGATGCTTATATGTGTCCTGACCAGGGATTGAACCTGCAACCTTGGAGTATTGGGACAACACTCTAACCAACTGAGGTAGCTGGCCAGGGCCTCAATTTGTACTTCTTAATCCCTCCTTGACCTTTTCCACCTAACCTCTGAAACTCCTTTCCCTCTGGCAACCATCAGTTTGTTCTCTGCATCTATGTGTCTGTTTCAATTTTATTTGTTTATTTTGTTCTTTAGATCCCACATGTAACTGAAATCATATGGTATTTGTCTTTCTCTGTCTTATTTCACTAGCACAATATCCTCTAGGTCCATTCAAGCTGTCATTCTTTGTATGGTGAGTAATGTTCCATTGTATATATGTGCCACTACTGGACAATTGGGTGGCTTCCGTATCTTGCCTATTGTAAATAATGCTTCAGTGAACATAGGTGTGCATATATTCTTTTGAATTAGTGTTTTGGGTTTCTTCAGGCATATACCCGGAAGTGGAACTGTTGGGTCATAAGGCAGTTCCAGTTTTAATCTTTTGAGGAAACTCCATACTGTTTTTTATAGCAATTGCATCAATCTGTATTCTGACAAACAGGGCATGAAGGTTCCTTTTTTTCCACAACCTTCCCAACACTTGTTGTATGTTGATTTATTGATATAACCATTCTGACAGGTGTGAGGTGGTATCCCATTGTGGTTTTCATTTGCATTTCTCTGATGATTAGTGACATTGAGCATCTTTTCATATGCCTATTGGCCATCTGTATATTCTCTTTGAAAAATGTTTATTTAGATTCTCTGCCTATTTTTTAACTGGATTGTTTTTCTTTTGGTTTTGAGTTATCTGAGTTCTTTATAAATTTTGGATATTAATCCCTTATAAATGTATCAGTGGCAACTATTTTCTGCCATTCAGTAGGTGTGTATTTGCTTTGCTGATGGTTTCCTTTGCTGTGGAAAAGCTTTTTGGTTTGTTGTGGTCCCACTTATTTATCTCTTCTTTTGTTTCCCTTGTCTGAGGAGATATATCAGAAAAAATATTTCTAAGAGTGATGTTCAAGAGTTTACTGCTTATGTTTTATTCTAGGAGTTTTATTGTTTCAAATCTTACATTTAAATCTTTTATTTTTTAAGTTCTTTTTTTTTAAAAAAATTATTCTTAGAGAGAGAGGAAGGAAGGGAGAAAGAGAGAGAGAGAGAGAAACATCATTGTGTGGATGTCTCTCACATGGCCCTCACTGGGGACCTGGCCCACACCCAGGCATGTGTCCTGACTGGAAATGGAGCCGGCAACCCTTTGGTTCACAGCCCGACCTCAATCCACTGAGCTACACCAGCCAGGGCCATTTAAATCTTGAATCCATTTAAGTTTATTCTTGTATATGCTATAAAATGATGTTCTAGTTTAATTTTTTTGTATGTATCTGTTCAGTTTTCTAAACACCATTTACTGAATAGACTGTCTTTAACCCATTGCATATTTTTGTCTCTTTTGCTATATATTAATCGACCATATAAATGTGAGTTGATTTCTGAGCTCTTTATTCTGTTTCATTGATTATATTACTGTTCTTAAACTAGTACCATGCTGTTTTGATTACTATTGCCCTGTAGTATATTTTGATATCAGTCAGGTAGCATGAATACTCCAACTTTGTTCTTTCCCAAGATTTTGTGACTATTTTGGATCTTTGGTAGTTCCATGTAAGTTTTTGGATTATTTTTTCTAGTTATGTGAGAAACACCATTGGCATTTTGATAGATATTGTGTTAAAGCTATAGATCACTTTGGGTAGTATGGACATTTGAATGAAATTAATTCTTCCTATTTATAAACACTGTAATCTTATTTGTATCTTCTTCAGTTACTTTCTTCAATGTCATATAATTTTACCTCTTTGGTTAAATTTATTCCTAGGTATTTTTTGATTCAATAATAAATGTGACTGTTTTTTAAAGATTACTTTTTGATAGTTCATTATTGGTGTGTCAAAATAAAACACATTTTTGAATATTTATTTTGTACCTTGCTACTTTACTGAATTCAATGATCAGTTATAGTAATTTTTAGCGAAATATTTAGGGTTCTTATATATTGTATTATGTCATCTGCCCAAAATGACAGTTTTATTTCTTTCTTTCCTATTTGAATGCCTTTTATTTTTTCTTTTTGTCTGATTGCTATAGCTAGGATTTCTAATTTTATGTTGAGTAAGAGTAATGAACATGGACATCCTGTTGAATTCCTTTTCTGCATCTATTGATATGATCATATGATTTTTATCCTTCAGTTTGTTTCTTTGGTGTCTCATTTTAATTGATTTATGGGTATTGAACCAAACTTGCATTCCAGGAATAAATCCATCTTGATCATAGAGTATAATCTTTGTAATGTATTGCTGAATTTTGTTTGCTAATATTTTGCTGAGGACTTTTGACATCTATTTTATCAGGGATATTGGCCTATAACTTTTTTCTTTGTGATGTCTTTATCTGGTTTTAGAATCAGAATAATGCTGGCCTTATAAAGTGAGCTTGGAAGTCTTCGCTCCTCTTGAATTTTTTTGGAATAGTTTGAAAACTTTAGGTGTTAGTTCTTCTTTGGATATTTTGTTAAATTTACCTGTGAACTCATCCAATCTAGGACTCCTGTTGGTTGGAAGATTTTTGATTCCTGCTTCAATTTTATTGATTGTAATTATGTTCATATCTTCTGTTTCTTCTTGACTCAGTCTTGGAAGACTGTCTGTTCCTAGGAACTTATCCATTTCTTCCATATTGCTTAATTTATTAGCATATAATTGTAGTATTTTTATAATTCTTTTACTTTGTGTCAGTGGTCACTTCTTTTTTTTTTCCTGATTTTATTTGAGTCCTTTCTCCTTTTCTTGATTGGTCTGCTTAAAAGTTTATCAATCTTTTTTGTCTTTAAAAAACAGCCCTTAATTTCATTGACTGTTTATAATATTTTTAGATTCTATTTTATTTATACGTATTCTGATCTTTATTATCTCTATCCTTCTACTCACTTTGGGCTTTGTTTATTGTTCCCTTTCTAGTTATCTTAGGTATAAGTTTAGATTTTTATTTGAGATGTTTTTCTTGTTTCTTGAGGTAGGCCTGTATTGGTATGAATTTTTCTCCTTGGACTGCTTTGACTGGGTTCCATAGATGTTGGATTGTTCTGTTTTCATTTTTATTTGTTTCAAAGTATTTTCTGATTTCTTCCTTCATCTTATTGTTAACCCATTTATTGTTTAGTTTAGTAACATGTTATTTAGCCTCCACGTATTTGTGTGTTTTTTAATTTTTTTGCAATTGATTTTTTTTTGTTTTATACCATTGCAGTCAGAAAAAATGCTTGATAATAATTTTAATCTTCTTAAATTTATTGAGACTTAGTATACAATCTACCCTGGAAAGTGTTCCATGCACACTAGAAAAGAATGTATATTCTGCTGCTTTAGAACAAAATGCTCTGAAGATATTAATTAAATCCATTTGATCTAGTGTGTCATTTAAGGCTACCATTTCCTTGTTGATTTTGTGTCTGAAAGATCTACCCATTCATGTCAATGGGGTGTTATAATCCTGTACTATGACTGTATTTCTTTTACTTTCTGCCTTTACGTCTACCAAGGTTTAACATATTCAGGTGTTCCTGTATTTGGTGCATAGATATTTACAAGGGTCATGTCCTCTTGTTGGATTGCTCCTTTTGTCATTATATAGTGTTCTTCTTTGCCTCTTACTATAGACTTTTATTTAAAGCCTATTTCATCAGATATAAGTATTGCTACCCCCCTTTTCATGTTCATTTGCATGAAAAGCTTTTTCCATCCCTTTACTTATAGTCTCTATGTGACTTTCAATATGAAGTTGGTCTCTTGTAGATAGCATATAAATGGGTTTTGTTTTCTTATCCATTCAGCTATCCTATATCTTTTGATTGGAGCATTTAGTCTGATTACATTCAAAGTGATTATTGATAGGTATGTAGTTATTGCCATTTTACTATTCATACTTATGTTCCTCTTTTTTTCTTCTTCTTCTTCTTCTTAAAGAACTCCCTTTAACTTATCTTATAATACTGGTTTGGTGGTGATAACTCTTTTGCCTTTTTATTGTCTGAGAAGCTCTTTATCTACTTAAGGATTTAAACATCTTGCACTTTAATATATTGCCCTTATGATTTTTGTCCTTGTTCTTGTTTTCCCTTCTATAGCCAGTAAGAGCCTATTTGATGTGGCTCTTGATTTGTTTTGACATGACCTTAATAGTTTTAATAATATCTTTGCTTTCAGACATGATCCTTGATTCCTAAAGCTTCTAGTAGACTTGTCCAAAGTTGCCCAAGAGTTTTTCAAGAAAGACTGAAATGTGCCACAGGTTGACCACCACCAGCAGAACCCATGCCTGTAAATGCACTGGACAGATTTGAGCTTCAGTGAGTCATCAAGGTGGAGGCTAGTGCAGCTCTTCAGTCTAGTGCTAAGGTTGTGGGAGGGCGTGGGTCAACACAGGAACAGTAACAGTGTTTGGGTGTACATGTTAGGTGTAGGGTAAACAGAGGCAATATGGCTCCCTCACCCAGATATTTGGGTGACTAAGGGGAGAAGTCTCCCATGATCTTGAGAATGGGCCTGATAAGTAGTTTTCTCATAGCCTTGAGATTGGGTCCAATAAAGAGTTCCCATTACATTAAGTGGGCCTGCATGTGCAGAATAGTGCTGTGTTACATAATATATTCTGGCATCCTGCTGGCTTTGTCTATATTTGGTATATAAGAGAGTACAGGCTTCCCACTGGGAACATGCAGCTTGGTATGTGTGGGGATTGCCCACCCTTGAATAAAGACATGTCAGCATTCCAATGGCTCCTCAACTTTTCTTTTATCTGCCTGAATCCAGAGTGAACCTGCCAGGCCTTGACAGGCTGCAAGACATTAAGTTTCATTTATAAACGTCCATTTGTTCCAGCATGGTTACATCTCTATCTTTGGGCATTTTCTAGAAAGACTATCATCTATCCATTTAATTACCTTTGCTAACATCAAAGATCAGTTGACTATATTTGTGTCAGTCTACCTCTGGACTATTTTATTCCATTCCATTGGCCTTGTGTCTTCTTTCATCAGTACCATGCTGTCTTGATTATTATAGCTTCATAGTAAGTTTTGAAATCAGGTAGTGTTAGTCCTCTGACATTGTTCTCTTTCTCCTTTTGTTCCTCCTTCTCCAACTCTGCAGTATTTTCTTGGCTATTCTAGGTCTTTTGCCATTCCACATAAACCTTAGAATCAGAAAATAGAGTTTGCTGAGATTTTATTGTGATTGCATTCAATATATAGATCAAGTTGGGAAGAAATAATTTATTAAAAATATTGAGTCTTTCAACCATGAGCATTGATTTTCTTTCTAATAGTTTGTAGTTTTCTGAATATAGATCCTGTACTTTTTTTGTTAGATTAGAATAAACTAAATTTATTTTTGGTGCTAATGTAAATGGTATTGTGTTTTTAATTTCAAATTCTGTTTGTTCATTATCTGTATATAGCAAAATGATTAACTTTTGTGTATTAGCCATGTATCTTGGAACTTTGCTATTTTGACTTACTCATTCCAGAAGGTTTCGTTGTAGTTTTTAATGATGTTGTTTTTGAATTTTCTGTGTTATATCAGCAATCATGTTTGGTGAGCAAAACCAGTTTTATGTCTTTCTTTCTAATCGATATACCTTTCCTTGTCCTCTTGAACTAGTTAGGACTTCCAATAGAATATTGAATAGAGAGGTGAGAGGTGATAGCTCTCAAACCTTAGGGGGAAAACACCCAGTTACTTATCATTAAATGATGTTGAGAATAGTGTTACTTATTTTTTTTTTTTGTAGATGCTTTTTATCAACTTGGGGAAGTTCCATACTTCCTCAAGTTCCTAGTGGAAGAGGAAGAGGAAGTTCCTAGTTTGCTATAAATGTTTTTGAAAAATGCTTTTTCTGCATCTATTGAGATGATCATATAACTTTTCTTTGTTGTTATTTAACACAGCACAGCTTGTTGATATGATGAATAATATTAATTGACTTTTAAATGTTGAACCATTCTTACATACCTTGCAATCCCACTTGAGCATGGTGTAAAATTTAAAATTTATTTATTTATTTATTACTTTAAAATATATTTTATTGATTATGCTATTACAGTTGTCCCATTTTTCTCTCCTCTATATTTCCCTCTGCCCCATCATTCCCCCACCTTAGTTTATATCCATGGGTCATACACATAAGTTCTTTGGCTTCTCCATTTCCCATACTATTCTTAAACTCCCCCTATCTATTTTGTGCCTACCATTTATGCTTCTTATTCCCTGTACCTTTTCCCCCATTCTCCTTCCTCCCACTTCCTGCTGATAATCCTCCATGTGATATCTATTTCTGTGAATCTATCTCTGTTGTAATTGTTTGCTCAGGTTTTTTTTTTTTTTTTTTTTTTTTTTTTTTTTTTTTTTTTTTTTTTTTTTTTTTTTTTTTTTTTTTTTTTTTTTTTTTTTTTTTGTCTTTTGAGGTTTGGTTCTTGATAGTTGTGTTTGGTGTCATTTTACTATTTGTATTTTTGATCTTCTTCTTTTTCTTAGATAAGTCCCTTTAACATTTCATGTAAGAAAGGCTTGGTGAATATGAACTCTTTTAACTTGAATTTATCTGGGAAGCACTTTATCTGCCCTTCCATTCTAAATGATAGCTTTGCTGGAGACAGTAATCTTGGATGTAGGTTCATGCTTTTCATGACTTTGAATACTTCTTTCCAACCCCATCTTGCCTGCAAGGTTTCTTTTGAGAAATCAGCTGATAGTCTTATGGAAACTCCTTTGTAGGTAGGTCTCCTTTTCTCTTGCTGCTTTTAAAATTCTTTTCTTATCTTTAATCTTGGGTAATATAATTATCATGTGCCTTGGTGTGTGCTTCCTTGGGTCCAACTTGTTTGGAAGCTCTCTGAGCTTCCTGGACTTCCTGGCAGTCTATTTTCTTTGCCAGACTAGGGATTTTTTCCTTCATTATGTTTTCAATTTCTTGGTGTTCCTCTTCTCTTTCTGACACCCCTATGATTCAGATGTTGGAATGTTTAAAGTTGTCCTGCAAGTTCCTAAGAATCTCTTCATTTAAAAAAATTTTTGTTTCTTCATTCTCTTCTGATTAAATGTTTATTTCTTCCTTCTTCCCCAAACCATTGATTTGAGTCCCAGTTTCTTCCCATCACTGTTGGTTCCTGTACATTTTTTCTTTATTTCACTTTTATGGCCTTCACTTTTCCTCTATTTTATGACCATACTCAACCAATTCTATAAGCATCCTGATTACCAGTGTTTTGAACTCTGCATCTGATAGGTTGCCTATCTCTTCATTGCTATTTGTATTTTTTCTGGAGCTTCGATGTGTTCTTTCATTTGCATCACTTCCCTTGCCACCCACAAGCAAACTGGGCACTTCTGGTGCTGATTCCCAGGTGGGTGGGTTTGTTTGTGTTCCAGGACCCTGTGGGTATCTCCAACAAACTCTACTGTGAAGCTGGGAGTTTCTTCTGCTGCCTCACTCCCTCAGGTTTTTTTCAGTCAGAGGTTTTGAGGCTTTATTTCCCGATGCTGGGACCTTGGGTTGCTCGGTCTGTCTCACTGCTCAGTTATTCCTCCTAGTTTATCCACACACACGGTGGGACTGCCTGCTCTACCAGCTTCCACCTTGTCATGAGTCTTCTCCACCCTGGCTTCCTGTCTCTGCCCCTCCCACCATTCTAGATGAATATTTCTTCTTTAACTCCTTGGTTGTTGGAATTTCATATAGTTCCATTTTCTGTCAGTTCTGTTTATTTATTTATTTTAAAATTTGTTGTTGTCCTTTTTGATTGTGTAAGGAGGCAAAGTATATTTACCTGTGCCTCTATCATGGCCAGAAATCTGAAACTTAAAAATTTTTATCAGGAGTGACAGCCAAGATGGAGGCATAGGTACACATACTGTGCCTCTTCACACAACCAAAAGAAGGACAACAACAATTTAAAAACAAAATACAGCCAGTACCGACATAAAATCGAACTGTATGGAAGTTCGACAATCAAGGAGTTAAAGAAGACACATTCATCCAGACTGGTAGGAGGGGTGGAGTTGGGCAATCAGGGTGGAGAGGACTCGTGGCAAAGTGAGCGTGCAAGGTGGTGGCTGGCAGACCTAGCAAGGTGGCCAATTGTGGAGTGTGGTGTGGTACCCAAGGCGTCAGGCTGTTCCACATTCGTGTGCAGATAAACCAAGCAAAACTGGGGAGCAAGAAAGACTGTGGAACTCAGGGTCCAAGTGCAGGGAAATATAGCCTCAAAACACCTATTGAAAACACCTGTGGGGGTTGAGGTGCTGGGAGAAACTCCCAGCCTCACAAGAGAGTTCCTTGGAGAGAACTACAGGGTCTTAGAATGTACATAAACCCACCTACATGAGAATCAGCACCAGAAGGGCCCAATTTACTTATGAGAAGCAGGGGAAGTGATTGAAATTGAGCAAAGAGCAGAGCAAGCACCATTGCTCCCTCTCAGACCCCTGCCCCACAAACAAGTCACAATCCAGCCACTGGGTTGACCCACCTGGGTGAGCACCTAAGGCTCCACCCCTCATATGTAACAGGCCTGTCAAGACAAAAAAAAAGTGGCCCAAATGAAAGAACAGATCAAAATTCCAGAATAAATACAACTAAGCGACAAAGAGCTAGCCAACCTATCAGGTGAAGTTCAAAACACTGGAACCAGAATGCTCACAGAATTGGTTGAATTTGGTCACAAATTAGATGAAAAAATGAAGGCCACACTCAGTGAAATAAAGGAAAATGCACAGGGAACCAATAGTGATGGGAAGGAAACTGGGAGTCAAATCAATGAAGTGGACCAGAATGTAGAAAGAAACATCCAGTCAGAAAAGAACGAAGAAATAAGAATTCAAAAAAAAAAATGAGGAGAGGCTTAGGAACCTCTAAGACATCTTTAAACGTCCCAACATCTAAATTATAAGGGTACCAGAAAGAGGATGTGGGGGGGCTCCACCCTCAAAGCCCCCATGTCTACCACGGATGAAAATAATGCTACCAAGACATGATCTGCTTGGGAAGGAAATGTGGCTGATCTCTCAAAAGAGAAGGGCCCCCAGTCCTTACCTCAAATGGTATTTATTAGGTTCGTAACACACAGAGATACAGGCAAAGTTTATCAATCACTGTCAGGTGGTGAGGATTAAACAATAGATAACATTTCAAAGAAATCTGAGGGCTTAATCCTAGTCAGTGTCTATCAGGTAAGGGGGTTTCAAAAAACTTTAGAAGACATACTCATTTCCTGCCTGGACCTTTATCATATGGATGATAGCACCTTAGCAAAGCAGGCTTCACAGGACTTTACTAAATCTTTCTTACGCCCATCACCCTGGAATCCACTCTAGCCAGCAGAGGGCTGTACCCACTCCCTGTCATAGATTCGAGCTTAAGTGGATTAGAGTCAGGAAGTGCTTCTCCCAGAAGCAAAGGGGACTAGGGCTATGTCAAAACAGCCTGGGGGTGAGGGTCCTTTGCCCTCACTTTGCTGCATCCCCTGAGTCCTACCTTGATGGCCTCCCACATGATCATGTCTGGCTTGGGTTGCCTCTCTTCTGAGGGGTCATACCCATAGTCTCTGACTAACAGACCAAGCACTGGGGGCCAGAGATGGCAGAAGCAGCACTCTTGCCTGGGAGATAAGTTTTGTTTCCTCAGTGGCTCACAGTCTGGAGGTCGCTCACTCAGCCTTAGCCATGGGGGGCAGTTACAACTCCTGAAACAAGGCAGAGTGGTTACCAACAAAAGGAGGAAGAGCATCAAGTGCAAAAGTTATTTGAATAAATAATAAAGAAGAACTACCCCATTCTGGCAAAGGAAACAGACTTCCAGGAAGTCCAGGAAGCTCAGAGAGTCCCAAAGAAGTTGGGCCCAAGGAGGAACACATCAAGGCACATCATAGTTACATTAACCAAGATTAAAAATAAGGAGAGAATCTTAGAAGCAGAAAGAGAAAAGAAGACAGTTAATGTACAAAGGAGTTTTCATCAGACTGTCAGCTGATTTCTCAAAAGAGACCTTACAGGCAAGAAGGGGCTGGAAAGAAGTATTCTAAGTCATGAAAGGCAAGGACTTACATCCAAGATTGCTCTATCCAGCAAAGCTTTCATTTAGAATGGAAGGGCAGATAAAGTGCTTCCCAGATAAGGTCAAGTTAAAGGAGTTAATCATCACCAAGCCCTTATTATATGAAGTGTTAAAGGAACTTACCTAAGAAAATGAAGGCAAAAAACATGTTCAGTAAAATGATAGCAAACTCACAATTATTAACAACCACACTTAAACAAAAACAAAAACAAACTAAGCAAACAACTAGAAGAGGGACAGAACCACAGAAATGGAGATCACATGGAGGGTTATCAACAGGGGAGGGAGAGAGAGGGGAAAACGGTACAGAGATTAAGTAGCATAGATGGTAGGTAGAAAATAGACTGGGGGAGGGTAAGAATAGTAAGGGAAATGTAGAAGCCAAAGAACATATAAGTATGACACCCATGAACTAAAGGGGGGAAATGTGGGTGGGAGGGGGTGTGCAGGGTGGAGGGTAGTGAAAGGGGGCAAATGGGATAACTGTAATGGCATAATCAATAAAATATACTCAAAAAGGAAATAAACTTCATGTGGACAAAATTTTTTTATCAGTTGTTGAATGACTATTCAAATAAGATCTTTATATTTGAAAAGATTGCTATGTCTTATAAATCCCTTTTAATCTATAGCTTCCTGCTTCACCTTTCTCCTTTGCTCTTTCAAATTCAATAATTAGACTTACAGAATTCTCAAGATTGGATTTTGTTGACTTTTTCCCCATATTTTTATGTAAGTTGTTTTTCTGTCCTCTGTAATTCCTGAAAATTGGTGATTGGATTCAGAGGGTTACTTTTTTTGCATTTAGATTTAATTGATTAATTGATTAGTTTGGGAGAAAGACTACTTCATAGAGTGTGTTGTGTACATTATTAGCGAGCACACAATGTGTGCTTATCTTTTCTTCAATGTAAGAAAACATTGGTGTTTATTGCACCAATTCATTAACTCATGAAAGGTGCAAAATTGTGATGTTCTATTTCTAGCATTTTTTATTATTCACTAGGTGATATATTTCTTCAAGATGAAATGTTCTCTCATTAGCTATTTGATCCCCAGGCAAGGCTGAATAAATGTTTGATTCTACCTTTTATTTTATTCTTCCAGTTTCAAAGTAATGAGTTAATTCCTATAATAAGTTTTTTAAAAATACCATTATGTGTTCAAGGATTTAAACATCTATTTGTGTTTTGATCCATTGCTTTTATGCTATTTGTCATTGCTCTTTGTCCCTTCTGTGGCCAATGAGAGCCCATCCAGGTGGTTCTTGATTCCTTTTTACATGATCTTAATAGTTTTAATAATATTTTTTGCTTTTAAACATGATTTGCTGTTCCAGTGCTTCTAGTACACGTGATGGCCTAGACCTGTAGTTAGCCATTCCTCATGGAGATCTGGCCCCATTTAGTAGAAAATGTAAAGGTTAGAATCAGGATGCTTAACAGAGTTTTAACAAGAAAATGGCAGTGGCATGTAGATACCTAGCCTGAGTGGCCCTGGTGGCCCATATCACCTGTGGGAGGCATGTGTCTCATATGTTCTGGGTTGCAAAAATGTTCCCATAGAGCGGTTCTATTTTTTTTTTTTTTTTTTGCTGGGGGCCCCAGAGTTTCACCCACCCAGGACAAGTTTTTAACATTCATTTCTTGGCTCAAAGATCCCCTGAACCACACTAACAGTGCAAGTTTGGAATCCTTACACGCATGTGGTAAAATTTGAGGTTTTGATTTCTCATGGGAAAACTTTTTCCTCCCATTTGGAGCTCCAGGCAGATGGCAATCTTGCTTGACACATCCCTGGACTGGCAGCTGAAATTCCTTTAACCTCCTTTTTTCACAGGGTGGGTAGTTTTCTATGGACAGCCTTTATATTGTTCCAGCTAGATGATGTGATCTTGGTTCTCTAGGTGAGTCCATGTTCCATCTCCCACCCAGAATGAGGTAAACACCAGGGCTGTCACTGGGCTGAAGCATCAAGAGTATGGTTTTTGCTCCCATTTGAGTCTCTGCTTCAATTCTGGCACCTAAGAAACCTTCTTTCTCATGTCTGAGGTTTTTAAGACATAGTCATATTTAGCATTTTTTAGTCTGTTCCCCCATCCTCCTCCTTATCAACCAAGGAACCGTAAAACTGTATGTCCTCAGAGCCTTTTCTGTTTCTGTTGGGGTCACTACTTGTCTGTGAAAGTGGGAAGTGGGGAGTGTGCCTTTCTCCTGGCTGCTTCCCAACCTGATTACCTCCAAACAAAGTATGGGAAAGATGTCCACAGCTTGAGCTTTTGATTTCCATGACATTTTAACACATCAGGTGCATTGACCACCTTCTGTCTCTGGAGGGATGGGTGAGTAGCACTTGTTTGTTTCTCAAATGCCTGACTCAGGGAGTGGCATGGGCTCTTGTTGTGTGGTGTCACCTTCAAAGAGGAGGTTCTGTGTCTCTTCTGGTACTTGTATGATATTGTGACCTGTGTCTTCTCTGCCATCTCCTTGTCCTTTACACAATAACTTAAAAATGTTTTTAGGAATATCACTGCTAAATACCTCATATTTTCTTATCAACAAACTCTATTTCCCTACAAAGGGAACACAGGCACTGTCTTCAGAGATATTAGTGCCAAGTGGTGCCTGGGGCATTTGGGGTAATGTGGGAGACCATTCTGTGTGGCGTGGGCCCAGCTCCCACTCAGAGATGCACAGGACCCATGCCCATGGATAGGTTCTCCCTTGGGTAATCAGGCCATCAATATGCTTAGGCCACTTTGAGTCTTGCTTTTTGCTAAAAACTCCCTCACCTGGATTTGTGGCAAACATTTACTGCAAAATAACTTCCTAAAATCCATTCTAAACCTTCCTAGGACCAGTGTAACCGGTCCAACCACTTTCGCCCTTTTTATTTGCAAATATCCCTCTTCTGTGATGCGATTAGCAGCACTGGCTCCTTTGTTGTCTGTAAAAGGTAATCACCTAAAGCAACCTGTGCATAGTAAATGAGGACCATCATGTAATGTGCTGAGAAACCCAGTAAAGGCCAGTCATGGCAAGGGCCAAGGCTTTTGTTCCCCTTGAGAGAAAAAGCCATGCTAACCCTTTTCCTCCACTGGACTTGATAGTCCGTGTGAATGTCTCATTTCATCCATAATGACACGGACATTGCGGGCCAGTGTCCACAGCAACTGATGCCCATGAACAGGGACCCAGAGGCCACAAGACATCGTCGTTATGGACAACACACCAACTTGGTGGAGTGCGCTCATCAGCCCAGGTAAGGGCCTATGACCCTGGGTGCTGTTTGGGAATGTGGTAGGGTATGTTGGATTTCAGAGGAAAAGTGCTTTCTTCTTAGGTCGCTCTCTCTTGTGCCTGCTTTGCAACTGTACCTTCTTTAGTAAGCAGGAGCCTTGCTCCCCCTCCCAAGCTTTTGCCAGGAAGCAACCCCAAACTAGGTCTAGGCTTGGGAGAAAGAGCAAAGATTTTTCCTTTAATCAGCTTTAAAAACATCAACTAGTTACAGGACAGTTTACAGGCATCTCAGCAAATTCTTTCTTTTAAGCCTCCTCATGCGGCCCCTTCAGTTTTGCCTCCCCGCCCCGCCCCCCCGCTGGCATAGGGATTTAAAGGTGCACGTGGACAAAAGGCAAAATTGAGACTGGTTTTGTAATCGCCATGCTTGCGGTGGGAGGAATTTCAGGAAAAGGTTCTTTTATTTGTTAAAAAAACTTCTTTGAAGGTTTCTGCAAATCCTCAACCATGGGGAATAGGCTCTCTAAAGAACAAGAGCAATGTTTTAGGTTCAGCAGCATTTTGGGGCTGCTGAATGTCTCCTAGATTAGGGATCTTTAGTTTTGGAAGTATGGAAGAGAAGGGACTGATGCGCACTAGCCAGGCCCTTCTCAAGGTTCGTGTCAGCTGCTACGAGTCTCACCGCAGGACTGGTGGGCTCCACAGTGGCATGGGTGCAGGTGTGTGCACGCTGGCTGCGAGTTGAGTGGGGGCTGGGTCTCTCTGCCAGGACAGGCAGTGGTGCGGGATGGAGATCGGTTTCCCTCGCCTCCCTTTCTCCCTGGTGCAGGGCAGAAGACCCTTCCTAGCTCCCAGCACCAGGTGCAGCCTCAGACATGCCAGGTGTGATTGCGTGCCTGTAGTCCCAGGTACTCGGGAGGCTGGGGCAGGAGGATCGCTTGAGCCCAGGAGTTCTGGGCTGCAGTGCTCTATGCCAATCAGGTGCCCACACTAAGTTCAGCATCACTATGATGACTTCCCAGGAGTGGGTGGCTACTAGGTTGCCTAAGGAAGGGGTGAACCAGCCCAGGTCAGAAATTGAGCAGGTCAAAACTCCAATTTTAAAAAAGTATATGTATTTGCCAATAGAGAAAAAAACTGTTTCTGAAAGTTGTAAATGTGTTCATAAATTTGTCAATCTAAAGCATGCTATAAGTGGGATGGGGGTGTGATGTGTTAAAGAAATATTAAGAAGCCTCCTTGTTTATGTCAGCCCTGTGACCTTTATTGTAAAACCAAAATATAGGTGTACTGTCTCCCAGGGGGAACTAGCCCTTCTCCACGGAAGACAAAGTACCATTTTTTAACCCAGCACCTGTAAACGCTGAATGTTTCCTTGGGGAAGAACTGGCTATTCTCCCAGAGGGAATGGTTAGTCAATTGAGTCACAAAAGGCTCTTGGCACGCAACCATTTTTGTCTAAAACATATTTTTTCAGAGCACCTCCCCCGCCCATCTTTTCCACTTTACTTGAAAACTCAGCACCTAAGTGCTACCAGGACCTGAGAACAACAGGGCAATTAACTTGCTTAAACTCATTGGACCTTGCAGAAACAACAGGAGGCCTGTGTTTCCAAGCCCTTAGCAAGGCGCCCCCATTTATAGAAGTTAATTCTCAAGGACTAAGTTCTTAAGTAATTTGGCAAACAGATGTCACTCATTATGCTCCCTTTGGAAAATTCAAATATGATCATATTTCTATTGATACTTACTCTGGTGACCTACATGCATCTGCTTTAACAGGAGAATCTGCTAAAAATATACAAGCCCATTGGCTGGAGGCCTTTAGTCATATAGGACAGCCTCAGCAAATTAAAATTGATAATGGCCCAGGATATCTTACCCATTCTACTCAGGTTTTTCTTCAGTGTTGGAATGTCCAACATAAAGCAGAAATACCTTAAAATCCAACCGGTTAGGCAATTGTAGAACGGGCTCATCATACTTTTAGAAATCTTCTTAAAAACCAGAAAAAGGGGGAGTCATGAGTCCTTCCCCCCAAAATTTGATTATGCTAGCCCTGTTTACCTGTAATTTTCTAAATTGTGACGAATCACTATGTACTCCAATTAAGGAACATTTTCAGAAGAAAGAGCCAAAGTCATCTTATCTTCAGGTTTTATGTAGAGATTCACTGGGAGATGGCTCTTGGTGAGCCCCTGTAGACCTCTTAACTTGAGGAAGAGTGTATGTATGTGTTTCTATCCCTACAGGTCCTGTCTGGCTACCAGCCAAAAGAGTAAAGCCTTATCATGAGTGGGACAGACACCAAGCTCTGCTACCTGAAGCTGAAAACCAATCAACTGACAGACCAGATGGCCCAGCTGACCCTGAACAATCAGAAGGAAAACGGACACTTGCACCATCACTCACAGGCCTGGGTCTTCCAATGGAGGAGGATGGCAAGGGCCACGGCTTTTCTCCCCTTGAGAGAAAAGCCATGCTGTTCCTTTTCCTCCACCAGACTTGGTAGTCCATGTGAAAGTCTCATTTCATCCATAATGATGTGAACACTGCAGGCTGGTGTCCTCATCAGGGCAGTACTTGACCCACCTGTGAGCCTGGGCCAATGAAGCAACGATGCTCCCTGGGACTCTTCCCAAGACATGAACACAAAGACCTATATTCTTTCTCTTTCAATGTGGCTTATTTCTTCTGACAGGTTTTATTATTGATTAAGGTCTGATAGGCCCCTTTTTTCCTAATTCAAAGCAGCTGCATGTAAATGATCCTTTACTATTTTGTTTCCCCCCACCAAACTGAAAAAGGAGAGGCCATAGAGACTGACTCATAGGCTTGTCCCAGGCTCATACTTCCTCCTGGGAGCAAGATCTCCTGAAGTGGGACTTTGGTCCTGCATGTTTTCCTCTAATTTTAGACATGCAATGATCCTCACAAGTAGGTGGAAGGTAGGCATGGCACATGCACATCTACAGAGGGTGCTGGTGTTCCCTGTGGTCTCACGCAGAGTTGTTTCTAAGGAGCTAGCTAGTGGTGTGCTCATCCCATGTTTTGCTTAAAGTGCCTTTGTGAGAAAAAATGAGTTATCTGACCTACTAACTGTTGCTTAGAGACTGTTCACAAGACCCAGAATTTGAGAAAGGGCATCAGTGAAATAGAACAAACACTAGACCTGGATACAAAAGATGTGGGTGGAAGTCCTAGTCCAATTATTAAGGTGTGGTCTTGGTAAATTTGTTTTTATTTCCCATAACCTTGCCTTCTCAGCAGTCTGGCTTGAGATACAGTAAAGCTTATTTCCTGGTAATGCACTGAGGATCACACGACACTTCTAGGTGGAGAGGTGGGAATGTGCTCAGCATACAGCACTGGGGGCTTTCCGTGAACATGACAGCAGGCGGACTTCCTGAAATGGCTGTGGAGGAGACACATGGTCCCTCACATTGTGGTCTTTGGGCCACCAGCTCCTCCCTGCTGGCTCTTTCAGACTCACCTCTGTTTCTCACCTGTTCTGCATCCTATGTTACCCCTGCTGGGTTCTCAATAAATGCTTATTTATGGGAGAGCAGAGGGTCTGATGCAAAATAAGGCTGTGACTGGCTTTACTCAGTCACTTTCTGCTTCATCTAGGAATCATGCTGCATTGAAGCTGAAGATATATTAATCAATAAAGACAAATAAGCAGACTCTTCTGTGGTCTGAACTCTTTTCAGCCTCCACACCTGTGCTTTTCATTCAATGCAGACATGTTTTCCCCAGGGGCCAGCCATAGGTACTTGGTTCCTACTTCAATGCTTATGATTGAGATGGTTAGGAACACCCTGTATTGATTAACTGGACACTTTTAGTGGTGCTGAAAATGGAGAGATGAACAACAAAGAGAGATCCCGACTCCTAGGGCTGGCACTTAAAACTTCCTAACAATGCTCTGGAGTCCCTATAGCAATGTGGGATGTCAGTGTGCTTTGGAAAGGGACACACACAAATTAATTTATTCTGTGGCAAGCTGATTTTTAGACCACCACAGAGAGGGTATTGGATTTGGACTCCCAGTGACCAATTGGCAAATTTGTATTAATTGTGTGGCTCAGACAAGCCCCTTGAGTTATCTGAGCCTCAGTTTCCTCATCTGTGAATTGGGAATGGGATGTGTTCCTGACAAGGCAGCTTTGTGAGTTTACTGAAATGATGTGGGACTTGATGAAGGTGGCTCATCTCCCCACTCTCTGTTTGTTTGGATTGATAGCACAAGGATTTATTTCACTGCAGTTGTCCAGCTTCAAAGTGGAAATACTGAGGCCTTATTGGGAAGTGTCATCCCAGGGCAGCTAGAGTGAGGGAAAGGGGCTCTATGGCAGGGACAGAACATACACATGGGAGAGCCCTCACTGAGCTGGCCACAGCCTCGCAGGGACCTCTGCAGGGGTGCTGGGTCACATGGAACTCTTCTCCAAAACCCAGAGGCTCAGGGTGGGAGGGAGAGCTGTATAGCTGCCACTACTCTGTCTCAAATCTCTTACCAGCTTTACTGAAATGTCATTTCTACAAGAGCAGAAAGCTCTGGCCATATTCTATATTTTCCTCTGCAGTTTAGGTCTAGGCCACTTAATGCAATTTACTTTGGTTCCCATTTCATGGGCCTCAAGGTTTACATTAGTGGAGACTTAATATATTTATTGTATTTGATCAGAAAACTCCCAATTTTTAAACCAAGGACCTGTAATGAAAACAATCAAGAAGTTTTAGATTCAAAACCAGAAACAGTGAAATCAACCAATTCAATACTGGGGGCACTTTATCCCAGAAAGTTGAATGTCATGGGCTTTAGAATTTATGTGAGAATGGCATGTAATTAAGTCATCAGAGAAGAAATGAAAGTGCCAGTCAATTGCTTGTCTCTTTTCTCTTTCCTTCTCCTGGGTGTGTTTCAGTTGACTGTCAGCAGGAACTCATTTTCTCTCAGAGCACTGGCTGTCTCAGTCGTCCCTGCAGCACTCTGTGCATCCGTGGGGTGTGTGGAGCCCAGAAGCACTTACACTCCCCCCTTCCTCTCACCCATGTGGAGTGATTTTCCTACAAAGGAAATGGATATTAGTGTGGTTTAACTGCCTGTGAATAGGAGGAATTTATGTCTCATGCCTCCCTGGGAAGGTGCCCTTCCAGGTACTGGGTGGAGCTGCTGTGTTTGTTTACAACTTTCTCTCCTAGTGAGTTCCTCAGAAATCACCTGGGCCACTCTGATATCCACAGACAGAGCTGGTGATTAGTGTACCACTGCTTTGTAAGGATAGTCTGAATTTAAATCCTGGTTACATGCCTATCACCGTGAGTCCATTATCTTATATATCAGTACATGTCATAAATGCCTAGTAATTTCTTAAAACTCTAGATGCGGCATCCTAGCTCACCAAATGCATGCCTCACTGACTGTGTATTGTAGGTACCTGAGCCCAAGCCTGCTGCCCTGCCCCCACATGCCATTCTCTCCTGTTCCTCAGTTACAGGAGCCCAGGTTTAGCCAGCTTCATGAAGGCAAGCAGTGAGAGTACATTTCCCCACTTCTTGGCAGTAGGCATGGCTACAGCGCCTGTACCCCTTGCACAGCGGTAGCATATAGTTTTGTGCAAACTCTGGAAGCACCTCCTACTTAGCTCAGCTTCCTTATGAAATAGTCCTTGAAGCTGAGGCTTTATTATGAAGTATCATCCAGGGCAGCTAGAATGAGGGAGAGGGATACTGTGGCAGGGACAGAAGGTATACATGGGAGAGCAATCACTGAGCTGTCCACAGCCTTTCAGGGAACCCTGTGGGGCTGCTGGGTCACATGGAATTCCTTTCCACAGCACAGTGCTTTGGGGAGGGAGGGAGACCTGTGTAGCTTCCACTGCTCTGCCTCAAGCTTCTTATTGATCAAATTTTGACCACTGGGATGTGAACCCTCACTGACCCCAGTTGTATCACTCAGCCTCCGTGGTAGCCTTAGAGAAGGCCAGGTCTACTCCCAATGGTGCAGGGCTTCATTTGAGCCCAGAAGTGGGAGAAAACTCAGAGCCTGTATAGATGCCAGCATTGCTGCCATCCTCTGTGGTGGGAGCAACAGTGGTTGTGAGGCAGCTTGTCCTCTACCCAGGGATGGCTCTGACATCCAGTCTGTGAGGAGAGGTGGTAGTGTAGCTGCCAGGCTTTTGCAAGTCTGAGGAAGGGCAAAAGATGAACTTAGTACATCTCCTTAAAAGGAGAGGGTGTGACTTGGAATGCAGATACAATGGCTGAAGCCCTGGTAGCCCTTTTGAAGCCCAAAGAAGAGGGGAAAAATACTAATAGTGGTAGAGTGGAATCCAGAGTAAAACAAGTATTCTTGATGACTTTTTGAAGTTACCATACTGGTGAAATGTAAATCTCCAGATTTCTTTTACTAGTGTTCCTGTTTCTTCCATGAAAGAGTAACAGATTTCTATTTTGTTTAAGCTAATGTTACATTTTTCCTTTATAAAGCCAAAACTAATTTTAACTACTTCAGCACATAATAATTTTTTGGATGGATGAAACAATATCCTATTTTACTAAAACTTGTCCTGTATCCAAAAGTAGATTTAATGCAATATATCTGACCCTGACATTTGCCCTCTGTACCTGAGTGAACCCTGCTTGTCCTTAAGATTGGTGAAGTTCCTGCTTCTGTGTGCTTCTGACCCAGCACACATAGATCTGGTCAGTCCCTGCAGATAGCACTTTTAGTTTTCTCCATTTCTATGTTTCCCTCACCCTCTTCTCTCAAACCCAACTTCCTGTCCTCCTGTCTCCCCTAAGCCAGTTCCTCCTCTTCTTTTAAGAGCCCCTATAAATGTCACCTCCTCATGAAGTCCTCCTGCATCCTCATGGCCAGAAAGTCCTTGCCTCCCATGTGTTCCTTCAGCTCTTGGTGTAATGGAAATCTTTCTGTCTGGGGTTGTCTCTGCTCCATGCTGCCACCTGCCCCCAGGGTCCTCAGCATACAGGACAGTCTCTTTGGACATACAAGGCTGCCTGTGACCCCCTCTGTTTCCTTGCTTCATTCACCCTTCTCTCTCTTCACACCTACCACCCCCTTTCCCCTCCTGATTCTACTGAAGAAAGGTCTTAAAACTTCCACAGAGAAAACACAAGCCTCCAAGTGAGAAACTGTGCCAGCTCCCCTGACATACCAGGCAGCCTCCAATACAGCCATGGATACTGCTCTTGCTCCTGGGTGTGGTCTTGGCCTTCTCCAAGCTGAGGGCAGGCTTTGTCATTGGGGGTGCCCTCAGTGCTCCTATATAAGGCCAGAGTCCCTGTCAGTTTGCTCTCATTAGCTTTGTTATAGAAATTTCCTGTTTTCTCTTTCTTTTTTAAGTACATTTTATTGATTATGCTATTACAGTTTTC
>PVKM010003910.1:0-54877 GCA_004027735.1 Carollia perspicillata
GAATAAAGAAAATTCAGAGAAAAGACAATATTTCTTTTTATGAAGACTCTAAATAATGCTTGGCTTATTTTAGGAGGCAAACATTCCAAAAGACAAAAGTTATTTTGAAAGTGAAGAGTAGTGAAATGAACTTATTACAGTGTGCTCTCACTATATATTAAAAATGAAATTAAAATCATTTAAAATAAAAGAATATGGCATTGTAATACAAACAGAAATTGAGGAAAATCCCAAAAGGATAGGAAACAGTTGATGGACAGCACAGGAAAATGAAAAGACAATCAGAGGAAGTAATAAAGCCTATTGGGAAAAACCTGAAATTTATATATTGAAAGTTAATAATTTTTAACATAAAAATCTAATAATAACTGCTAATCCCTTTCCTTTCTTTAAATTTAATTTAAGATAAAAATAGAACTTCAAAAGTAACTTTGTTCAGTCATATTTTTGTGATATCAAGTACTTTCAGTGATGATTTGTGTTTAACTTTCAAACTTTTCTTCAAAACAATATATTCCTAGATGAGAGGCATGAAAAAGATCAAATATTATGGGCAAAAAAGGAAAGATAGGAGCCCCACAACAAGCAGATATTTCTGAAGTATTATGATCCCAGAGAACGTCAAAAATAACTGTTTCTTCTTTCTTATTCAGACTGGTTTTCACTTACGGCAGCAGAGAAACTCTGTAACACAGCACTCACGGCAGCAGAGAAACTCTGAAACACAGCACTCAGGGACAAAGCCAAGCTGCCCTAACCATTTTGTTGAAAACAAGTCTCTCTCCCTTTCTCTCTCTCTCTCTAAAATAGTTTCAAATGAAGTCATTGATCTAGGAATGATAGAGTCTTCAGGCACTTGGAGGCTAGTTAGAAAAACCACATTAAAGTATAGGACCTCAAGCACCTAGCCAGTAACTGGTAGCTCAGTTGGTTAGGACAGCTCAGCTGGTTAGAGCACCATCCTGACACAAGGTTGTGGATTCAGTCCCCAGCAGGGCACACATGAGAATCAACCAATGAATGCCTAAATAAGGGGAACAACAAATTGACGTTTCTCTCTCTCTTTCTTCCCCTTCCCTCTCTTTCTCTAAAACCAATGAGAAAAGATTAAAGTATAGAAGCTTATACATGAAAACCAAAAGGAAAAAAAAAACCCAAACCCCAAAACAAAATAATGATCAGGGAGTTCATGGCCCAATGGGAAGAAGATGCCTACTAAGGTTACAGGTGATCTGCAACGGGGAAAGGCCTAGCTAGCATGATGAGCAGGTAATCTAGGGCGAAGGCCGCAGCAGTCTTGCTTCTCTGGCAGCAATTAAACTGGAGACTGAATCTTTAGCTTGTGTTCTAGCTAAGAGTCCTCTTACACTTGCCTTAAGTTCTCCAAGAGGAAAACTCTAAATGTAAAAAAAAAAGCATGGACTTTGATGACTAGATGTAGTCTGTATTTCATCCATTTCTAGGCAGAGTGGAATACTGGTTATGCAAAGGATTCTTGGATCACATGAAGTTCAAGCTTTGTGCCCTTTGGCAATCTATTTAGCTTCTTCGTGTATAAAATATATACACAACAAAAGAATTTACCTCATAGGGTTGTCAGAAGAATTAAACTAAATGTTTAATTCTGGGACTTAGGACAAGACCCAGCACATAGCAGTAGTCAGTAATGTTAGATAGTACTGGTAGCAGTTATGGTCCAAAGTTTTTTTTTAAAAAAGAAGAGGATATCATTTCAGCATCTACCTGACTTGCTGATGAATGTCCTTTATGCTGTTCTCTTTTCATTTTGGGGGGTTGCCTCCACTGAGTTAATATTTTGATAATCTGCAGCCTGAATAATTTGTACTGATAAATTTTAATAAACTTGAAATGAGAAAAAAATGTAGAATTTTTTGCTTTGAAATAACTCATTAAAATTCTAAGTGATAAAAGGTTTAACTTTCCAAACTGATTGATACAGAAAATAGAAAAAAAGATGACTTTATTGTTTGTGTAGTTTCCAAAGGACTGAAGCCATCTACTGTCATAAGAAAGTACTTCAGGCAAAATACTAATGTCTGCTGAATTTTAATTTTTTTATTAAACAAAACTATACAATATATGTGTGAGTACTAGTTTATGCACATTTTTCTCAGTCTTTCGGAATACTATGGCATGTGGCTTTTGTTTTGCTGAATTACGTAGGGATTTTTAAGGCATATGTTAGTTTAGGGAAAGGTTTCCAAATTGCAGTGTGAAAATAAACAAGACAAAGACTGCTCTTTTTTAAAAAACAAATTATTTTATTGTTGTTCAAGTACAGTTGTCTGCATTTACTCCCTCCATTCCCCCCAACCCCAGCCATCCCCAAGGACTGCTCTTTTGAATCATCTGCTTTCATTATGTTAATTAAAACAAAACTCTATAGAGCATGTAAGAGACTCTCAAGCTATATTTTTTAAAAAAACAATTGATGCATGAGAATTATAAAGATAATTTACACAGTTGGTGAAGAAAACAGCCTCTACAGAAACGCAATTAAACAAGAGCCGTATCACCACACTATATTTATAAGGGGAAATATATGTGCAGAAAACTATGTAATCATCATTACTCTTATTCTTGTCTTCTGGAATGGATTCTCTTAAAACTCTTGTAATGCTTCCTTTCCTTTCCTTTCTTTTCCACTGTAAACAAGGGCTACTCACACTTTAAAGTGCACATAATCACCTGGGAATCTCGTTAAAATGTGGATGCTGCCTCAGAAGGTCTAGAGCAAGGCCTGGGACCTAATCGGCTCCCAGGAGTTCCCATGTCACCGGTACTTGAATCAAGCTTTGGTTAGCAAGGACTTTTCACAGCCAGGAGTTGACATGCCGAAGGACAAGAAGTGCCAGGGTTTTTCTGTTTGTTTTGTTGGTTCCACTAACCAAAACTCAAACTGAAATTGTTAGCTCGCTTACTTAAGTCTAAGCTTAGATTAGTTTACTCCTCTTTGCCCTAACTTCCTCTTCACTATTCTCACAAAAGTAAAGGTTCTTACATACTGACACCAATTATTATCTCGGATGCCACGGGTAAACGTTATCCATGTAACCTGTAGGCTAGGGGTCCTGGAAGAGTGTTCCCTACTGTGCTTGATGGGGTCATGGTAAAGGGACCCTCTGCCTAACTCTACTAGGGAACAAATTCTTTGAAAACCTAAGAGTGAATAATTCAACAATCATTTCTATTTGGTTTTAGAATATAATAGAATCTGTAGAGGATTCATTTTCTAATTGCATTTTATTTAAGGTAATATTAAAATAGATTTGTATGCTCTGACCATAAACCAGCTAAGAGGATTGGGGAGGAGAGGAAGGGGATGAGGGCATCTACCTGAAAGCATGAGAACTGTGTGGAGGAGGAAGGTGTAGGCTGAACATTTTTCCATGGATGATACATCTGTGGAAAGTCAAGAGTTCATTTGTCAAGCCCTGTGAAACTTACAGCAACTCAGATATGACAAATAAATATTATATTATTTCACCTCTAATGGCTTATTTAAAGTGCATTTAAAAACTTTTTTAGTACTACCATTTATAGAGCACACAGAATGCATCACTCCCTAAATGAAGAGCTTACTATGCAGTGGCTTATTAAATTCTCACTTTATACCAATGAGGTAAGTGCCATTATGCCAACCTTATATGTGAGAAAAATAGAGCCTATTAAGGATCTTTTTTAATTGAAAAAGACTTGAAAAAATTTAACCCAACTGATATTTTTGTAAAAAGCTCTATTGTATGGTTCATTTTATATGAATAAATAAACCCAATATATTTAAAACTTAAGTTACAAAATAGGAAACCTTAGGGTTATTATTTACCTCATCAAAAGAATACTACTTTATCAATATGGAACAGGGTTTTGAGTTACATATATTTAACATACATATAATTTCCCAGGTAAACACTTGTACAAAGTAAAGTGTGTCTAGTATAACACCATCAAATCATTTACTTTGATTACTTAGGAAATGAACCTGTTATCTACTCAAGTGTTTCCAAAATTGGCCTGATCATAATGACCTGGAGTGTTGGCTAAAACTTACAGAATTGCCGGTTCCTTCCACCTGGAATTTCTGAGTCAGTAACTCTGAAGCGTGGTCTGGGAATTTGTATATTTAATATTTTATCCATATGTTTATGATCAGGCAAGTTTGGGAAACATTACTCTGCTGAGTAATGCTCAGTTCTTTTTGTTTTTTGTTTTTTGCTTTTATCTTAGTATGTCCTTCACAGTCTGGCCGTAAAGTACATTTCAAAGATCTCCTACAACAGTAACCTGTGTTTAAAATGATCTATTCATTATTGCCCAAATGGACAGCTGTTCTCCCTTGGAGCTTTGCTTGAGCTGTTCCCTCTATTTAGAATGTACTTCTCTCATATATTTGTCCATCAAAATCTTTCTTATTCATCTCACCCCAAATTTTAACTTGTCTATAAAGGCTTTCCTGACCCCACGGGCAGGATTACATTCTCTCTCCTATGAACTCCCACAGCATTTCAAACCTCTACTGCCGAGACTCCCTAATGTGATCCCTGGATCAGCAGGGATCAGCAGACCCGGACACTTGCTAGAAACACAAATTTCAGGTCTCTCTCCAGACCTACTAAGTCAGAAACTCTGGGTATGTGCCCACCGAACTGTTTTCAAGCAAGCCCTCTAGATGATTCCAGCACACCCTGCAGCTTGAGAACCACTTTTCTGATGTTTATTATATATTTTATTATTGCTTTATTGTATGTCTTACTTCTACCAGAATGTAAAGTAAGCTCTGTGAGAGTAAAAACAGGGCTTCCATCATTTGCATCCTTTGCAGTACCAAGCACAGTGCTTTCACTTAGCAGAGACAATAAGTCTTGTTGAATTAAATTGCTATTTCTTTAGTTGAAATCTATGTATGCAAGATGAGCAGACTGTAGTGCACCAATTTTTCATTTTAATGGTGTTTAATAACCTTTAAAGGTTGTAGCATGATTGATTCAGATGCAGAAACATAACAATTGTAAAGGTAACTAAAATAAAGGAACTAGTTGCTCTTATTTTTCAACACAGAGATAAGGCCTCTCAGTTCTAAGTTTTTCTCTATGTTTAGTACATGTGATGACTCATAAGTGTTTACTAATAATAACACTCTCATCTAGAAGTTTCTCTTCTCTCATCTCTAAGGCTTTTATGCTTAAAGAAAATTTCTAAAATTTCTTAACTGGACTTCAATTTCACACTGTAGCTGTAAATAAATTAGATAATAAATATTTCTTAGTGTTCCTGTCTACTACCTATCAATAAATAAAGTTGAGATATAATTTATTGGAAAATAATGTAAGTAGCTTTTGCTATAGTAAGAGCCAACATAACAAAGTTTTATAAATTCACTAATCAAAAAACAAACTAAAAGAAGACAATAATCTATATTGACTAATGTTTCATTTATTGCTTGAAGTTATATAACAACAGGTTCAGATGGCCACTGGAGTCTTAAAAATCTTTAGTGAGACAAAACAATACTGGTCAATAATTCACACAATACATAGATTCACTGAGTAGCATTAACAGAATGCCTTTCTAAGAAGAAATGCCTTCGTTAAGAAAAAATAAAATTTTAAATTGGTTCTTATCAAAATCCAAAGTCCAATTAATAACCAAATAATAATTTATAAGTATAATTTAATTATCAGCATATTGAAACAAAGCTGCTGTAAAAGTGCTTTTCACAAAGTTAATGGGAAAGTAAATTAGTCCAGATATTTTGTTGTGAAAATATCAACAAAACTGATAAAATCCAACAGAAATAAACACAAATAATTATTATCTACTTTTAAAAATAAAAAGCATGCTTTGTAATTAGGTGTCCTTATACTTTGTCTCATTAACATAAGGAACACTTTGGTTTTGTTTTTAGAAAATACCATCAAATATTCCCAGAAAAGCCTTCATTTCATCAGCTTCATCATCAGGATGATACCTACTGGGGAAAAAAAGCAAATGTAAAAATAACTATTATTGTACCACAGTTTATTTAAAAATATACAATAAAGAATGTAATAAGTATGAAGTGGGTAAACTTGAAGAGTGCTAAGATGTTAATAAAGCAGATGAACTTCAATACACATAACTTTGTGGAAAGTCTGTGGAGGAAAATTAGATTTCATAAACTGTAGGGACCAAATCCCTTAGATATCTCTTTAATTATACTGGAAAGTATTGTCATTTATAAACTTTGACTATTCAAGAGGTGCAGGGAGCTGCTACAGAGTTACTCATAAAAATGACCCATAGTTTGGGCATTTATTAGATCTAACTTTGTTTCCTCATTGAACATGTAGAATTATGAAAGAACTACCTGGCTAAAATACAATGTGAACTTTTGAAATATTAGCTGATCTCATTTGGATTTCTTATTTATGTATTTTAGTTATTACAATATTATGGACATTTGGATTTCTTATTTTTATTGTTTTAGTTACTATAGTATTATTTACTTTATTCCCTGTGCTGTACTTTACATCCCCATGACTATTCTGTAACTACCCATTTGTACTTCTTGATCCCTTCACTTTTCTCACCCAGTCCCCTAACCCTCCTCCCATCTGGCAACCATCAAAATGTTCTCTGTGTCTGTGAGTCTGTTTCTGTTCTGATTGTTTAACTTTTGGGTTCAATTGTTCACAGATATGTATTTATTGCCATTTTATTGTTTATATTTTTATCTTTTTGTTCTTAAAAAAGCCCTTCAACATTTTATGCAATACTGGTTTGGTGACAGTGAACTCTTTTTATTGTTTTCTTGTCCAGGAAACTATATGTCCTTTGATTCTAAAACAGCTTTGCTAGGTAATTTTGGTTGTAGGTCCTTGCTTCTCATCACTTTGAGTATTTCCTGCCAATCCTTCTGACCTGCCAAGTTTCTGTTGAGAAATCAGTTGACAATCTCAAGGAGCTTCCTTGTAGGTAACTGCTTTTCTCTTGCTGTTTTTAAGATTCTTTGTCTTGAGGTGGGGATGGCTGGGGTGGGGGAAATAGGTGGGGGGTAAATGCAGACAACTGTACTTGAACAAGAATAAAATGATTTAAAAAATATTCTTTGCCTTTCACCTTTGGCATTTTAATTATGATGTGTCTTGGAGTGGGCCTTGTTGTGTTCATCTTGTTTGGGACACTCTGTGCTGCTTGGACTTGTATGTCTATTTCCTTCACCAGCTTAAGGAAGTTTTCTGACATTATTTTTTCACATAGGTTTTCAATTTCTTGTTCTTTCTCTTTTCCGTCCAGCAACCCCTTGATGTGAATGCTGGTACACTTGAGGCAGTCCCAGAACTCTTTATATTACCCACATTTGGGAGGGTTCTTTTTTCTTTTTCCTATTCTAATTGGGTATTTTCTGCTCCCTTATCTTCCAAATCTCTGACTTGATTCTCTGCTTCACCTACTCAACCACTGATTCCCTGTAATATATTCTTCACATCAGTTAATTTACTCTTCATTTCTGACTGGCTCTTTTAAAAAAAAATAATTTTATTTTAATTGTTGTTCAAGTACAGTTTTCTGTCTTTTACTCCCATCCCAGTCCACCCCCGCAGTGCTCCCCACCTCCCTCCCATTTCCACCCCCCTTAGTTTTTGTCCATGTGTCCTTAATACTTGTTCCTGTTATCCCTTCCCTTTTTCCCCTGAAATTCCCTCCCCTCTCCCCTCTGGTTATTGTCATCCCATTTCCTCTTTCAATGTCCTCGGTTATATTTTGCATGCTCGTTTGTTCTGTTGTTTTGGTTCCTGTTAAAGGTGAGATCATATGGTATTTATCTTTTACCTCCTGGCTTATTTCACTTAGCATAATGCTTTCCAGTTCCATCCATGCTGTTGCATAAGATAGGAAATCCTTTTTTCTTTCTGCTGCATAGTATTCCATTGTGTATATGTACCACAATTTTTTGATCCATTCATTTATTGATGGGCATCTAGGTTGCTTCCAACACTTGGCTATTGTAAATTGTGCTGCTATGAACACTGGGGTGTATAGGTTCTTTTGGATTGGTGTTTCAGGGTTCTTGGGATATAATCCTAGCAGTGCAATTGCTGGGTCAAAAGATAGGTCCATTTTTAGTTTTCTTAGGAGATTCCATACTGTTTTCCATAGTGGTTGTACCAGTCTGCAATCCCACCAGCAGTGAACTAGGGTCTCCTTTTCTCCACAACCTCTCCAACAGTTGTTGCTTGTTGCTTTGTTTATGATGTCCATTCTTACCGGTGTAAAGTGGTATCTCATTTGGTATCTCACCGTGATTTTAATTTGCATTTCTCTGATGGCTAGCAATATTGAGCATCTTTTCATGTGTCTCTGAATCCTCTGGATGTCTCCTTGGAGAAATGTCTGTCCAAGTCTTTGCCTATTTTTTAATTGGGTTGCTTATCTTTTTGGAGTGGAGTCATGTAAGTTCTTTGTATATTTTGGAGATTAAACCCTTGTCTGAGGTATCATTGGCAAATATGTTTTCCCATATAGTTGCATCTCTTTTTATTTTAATGCTGTTTTCTTTGGCCACACAGAAGCTTTTTATTTTGATGAGATTCCATTTGTTTATTCTTTCCTTTATATCCCTTGCTCTGGGGGACATATTAGTAAAAATGTTGCTGCATGAGATATCTGGGATTTTCCTGCCTATGTTCTCCTCTAGGATTTTAATGGTGTCACACCTTATATTTAAGTCTTTTATCCATCTTGAATTTATTTTTGTGTATGGTGTAAGTTGGTGCTCGAGCTTCATTTTTTTTGCATGTAGCTGTCCAGTTCTCCCAACACCATTTGTTGAAAAGACTATTTTTACTCCATTTTATGGTGTTGCCCCCTTTGTTGAATATTAACTGACTGTAGTGACTTGTGTTTATTTCTGGGCTCTTTGTTCTATTCCATTGGTCTATGTGCCTATTTTATGCCAGTACCAGGCTGTTTTGATTATAGTGGCCTTGTAATACAGTTTGGTTTTAGGTATTGTGATCCCTCCTACTTTGTTCTTCTTTCTCAAAATTGCAGCTGCTATTTGGGGTCATTTATGGTTCCATATAAACTTTTGAAGTGTTTGTTCTATGTCTGTGAAATATGCCATTGGTACTTTAATAGGTATTGCATTGAATCTGACGCCAGTCAGATTCCTATGTTTCCTATCTCTTTGTTAAAATTATAAGTTCAACTCTTTCCCTAAGCTAATTTAGCATCCTTATAACCATTGTTTTGAATTCTGCATCTAGTAGATTGCTTGTCTCCATTTTGTTTAGTACTTTTTCTGGAGTTTTGATCTGTTCTTTCACTTGCAACATATTTCTTTGGCTCCTCATTTTGGCAATCATCCTGTATTTGTTTCTATGTATTAGGTAGAGCTGCTACATCTCCCAGGCTTGGTAGAATGGACTTATGTAGTAGGTATTCTGTAGGGTCCAGTGGCATAGCCTCCCTGATCATTCAAGGTACACCCCTGCCCTGTGTGGGCTTGTGCAGCCTCCTGTTGTAGTTGAGCCTTGATAGCTGTTGGCAAGTCAAGGAGAGGGATTGACCCACCCAGGTTAATTGTCTACAAGGACTGGCTGCAGCCACCATAGAGGATCAGCTATGCAGGGGCCCACTCCATGGGCAGAACTTATTTCAGTGGGCCTGTGGTGCCCATCTAGTCTACCCCTTGAGTGTATCACTTGTGGATGTGGTTGGGTTTGTTCTTGGATGTGGTATGAAGCTGCCTGCTGGATATGCTGGCTCTGGGGCCTCCTGGGAAGTGCAGAACAAGGTCAGTCGCCATCTGCACTCTGCTCAGGACCATCTGGCATGAGCTATAAAGTGAACTGCAGATGACTGCTATTTGTACTGGGGTCAGTGGTGCTCAGAAGAGGCCAAGCTGTAAACCAAGACTGGCTGCCACTAGTGCCAGGCCTGGGGCTACTTAGCAAAAAGTACAGGGTATGCTGAGGCCAGAAAATGATTATTTGAAAGATTTTAAGAAAGTCTGAAGCATGAGCCTTGGCTCATAAGCCATTTGAATGGAAAAGGCTTCGGTGGACCCACAAGTTGGATGGAGCAGGGCTGGGAGAACGGTGTGAGCCAGGTTGATGGAAACTCAGATTGGTACCCACCTGCCAACTCTGTGGGGGAAGGGCTCAGGAACGGAACAATGATCTCTGCCAGCACTTCTGTCTGACAGAAAGCTGCCCCTCCAGCTCTCACTCTGATGTCAAACACTGCAGTTCCTCCACATATGTCCCTGCTACCTTTTGAGTTGCTGCCTCAGCCCCGGAACTCAGGGGGAGTGAGTAAAGGCCCTGTGCAGGCCTTTAAGATGAATAGCTGGGACTCCAGCAGTCTCACTCTGCTACAACCTCGGCTGGTTTTCACAGCCAGAAGTTATGCAGACTTCTATTCCTGGTGTTGAAACCCTAGTATGGGGAACCTGGTGTGGGGCTGGGAACCCTTGCTCCTCTGGGGGGCTTTCTGCAGTGGAGATATCTCTCCTTATTTTTGTCTGCCACACATGGGTGTGGGACAGGCTTGTACCACATCTCCACCCCTTCTACCAGTCCCCATGTGGCTTCTTGTGTATATCCCTTAGTTGTAGGACTTCTATTCAGCTAGATTTCAGGCATTTCTGAATGATGGTTGTTTTGTGATTTAGTTGTAATTTTGAAGTGGTTGTGGGAGGATGCGAGCACCGCATTTACCTAGGCTGCCATCTTGACAGGAACTATTTTTTTCCTCATTTGGATTTCTTAAACGACTATACTTCCTATTATCAACATACTGGACTCATATCAGTGAAAGGGTTTTTCATGATATAATGTATTAGTTAATAGGATCAAACATATATATTCTCAAAAACTGAGATATTTGATATTATAAATTATCATAAGGAAGTTAGTTCAGCAGAGGTCTAAAATTTCAACATCTTTAAGTAAATACAATGTTTAGATTCTGTCTTTAAAATAACCAGTGGAAAAGAATGCTGAATTTCTCTGTAAAATACTATGTTATTGATATTTCTTGAAATGTCTTTAAAGAATTCTTACCTGAAATCAATTTGGTTTTTACATTCATTGTTTCTAGTAAAGAAATCCACTTTTTTGAAAAAATTTGAAGAATTTGAACTTTTTTCAGAGCGAGGAAAGTACAGTCTTTTAATCTCTGGTGACAGACTTTGTTGTTTTCCTTTTTGTAAATGGACCTATATTTTGAGGTTAAAAAAAACAGCCATCATTAAAAGTTCAACTATTCGAGCAGAATTTAAAAAACTCACAAACAAACAAAAACTGCTTCTTACAATATTTGTATTTTCATCTTGTTGAGGCAATTTTATCATGGATGATGCACCAAAGTTGGACATAGCAGAATCTGATAAATAAATATCTGGCTCCATATGTGACGAAGCAAAACTAAAAATTAAAATCAGTTATTTGTAAAATATGACAAATAAGATAAACATACCACTGTAATTTAGATCAACAATGATTTTTTGGGAAATAGGATTAAAGTTTATACTTGTTACCATAAAATTGATGCTCTATTTGTTAGATTCATGGAGAACTCATTATATCTTCCTTTCCTTTGGACAAAACAACTTACATATTCAAATTAGATAACAATACTATTTTTAAGGGCCTACAGAAATAATCATTCAACAGTTTTCTGTAAAAATGGGTCTTATACTTAATTGTCTTTCTTCTAGCAGTCTATAAATCTTTTCTAAAACCCACTTTTAATCTCCTTTCCCTATTCTGATCTCAGTGTAGACAGACATCTCTAGTTATCATCCTATGCATAACTTTATACCAGAATTCACCTTTAATCTTCTGTATTAAATTCATTCATTAAAATATTTATTATTCTCTTCTCTATGTCAGATATTGTACTAAGATCTGGGTATAAAGTGGTAAATAAATCCTCAGGGAGTTATATTCTAGTAGAAGAGCAGGCAATATGTAAACAACAAATATATGTAATTATAGATCATAAAGTGACATGTAGGAAATTAACTGAGGAATATTACAGGAAATAACACACTTGTGGAGGTACAAACCCACTATAAAATGGTGGTCATCACTGCCTCTCTGAGGAGTTGGCAGTTTAAACTGACATTATGGGTTAAAATGTGACAGCCATACAAGGAGCAACAGCAGTGGGTAAGAAAACAGGAAATCACATATACTCATAGAATTAAATCTTTTTGTCTTTGATTAATGGCAAGGAATTAAAATAGTAAAAGGAGTGTAAAAGGAAATACATGTCTCCTTTCCACCCACATCCTCGGGTCGCACTGGCCTTCTTCCTAGCAACAACTTCTGGCATAGTTCCTTAGGGGCTTCCAGACAGGACTCCTTGTTAAACCCACTAATCTCCTGTTGGTCACGTTTAAACTCTTCCCAAATTATTTGTAGTTTTCTAAAGGTGTGGTGCACAAAACTGTTCATGTGCCTTGTTATCATCCTACTTCTTACAATTTTTGCTTCTCTAGATCTGCAGCTTTGTTCCACTGTGATGTTTCTAACTGTACGACTCAGAGTTAGAACCAACAAGTGGAAATAATAAAAAGAAATCTTAGGCAAACTCATACTTTAAAAAGCTACTGAATGGTGTAAGAGATCCAAACACAGAACCAGAACCAGTACTCAGGAGTGAATGTGCTCCTGTTCGCTGGAGTTGTCGGTGGGGGCGGGGAGATGGCACGATTACTTGCCAATGATGTTGGGTGGCATTCTCTAAAATCTGTAATTCTTTGATGTTGAAGATCAGTAAAATGACTAAATAACAGCAAACATACCAAAAGATGCCACAAATTTAATATTTTTAACAAAGGAGAAATAAAGGATCTTTAAGTAGACTGGACCCTGAATAAAAAGTTGCTAGTATTACTTCTCTTTGGAAAAATGTTGGCTGTGGCTATAATTTCTCTCCCTTGACTTCTACTCAAGTCCAAGATCCAAATGTATTTTGCATTTTTGTAAAAATATATCAAGTTGAAAATTTCTAAAATTGTTATTTTCTTTTCTAAATGTCTACGTATCCTATATTCTCAGATAATACTCCCATCTACCCACTTGCCATTTATTCTCCCCTCTTCCTCAACTAACATATCCCGTCAATTGCTAAATCCAATCTGTGTTATCTAGGAAATGTTTTAAAAATCCAACTCTATCTCTCAGCTTTCATCACCTCTGCCCCAGTTTAGGCCTCCTTATACATTGCCTTTCTCAAATTGGCCACCATGCCTCCAGTCCCACCCTCTATAATGCATTCTAAATATCACATCATATCAATACATATGACTCTACAAATCACTAGAGTGTTTTTCTTCTGACCATACTGTTTAGCCTGTGCTTAACAATCTTAGATGACTCCTCAATACCTACTATGGGGGTAAAAACTAGAGGTCCGGGGCTACATCCCGGACAGCCTACAGACATTATTATTTTTTTAATTATTATTATTATTACTACTACTACTACTACTACTACTATTTCTAGTCCTATATATTGTCACATTTTAAAAAATCAGTTGTCAAAATTTAAAAGTCAGGGGATGTCACATAAAATTTTAGATTCCTAGCTTTTATTTTTATTTTTTGAAAATTAGAATATTTGACAACACCAGACACTCATTTCCTGCACAGCCACAACTTACTGGAGCTAAGCAGTGGTTTCTCTCTTTGGCTGGCACACTCTATAGTTGGCTTTGGGCCAGCAAGTCCTGAAGTCAGTTTGGAGTCTCTGACCTACTGAATACAGTATAGGTGTCTGAAAATGTTATTTAATGTTCCTCACAATTGGACCTCAGCAATTTCAGCCTTACTGCTGTGGCCACACAGACCACACTTCACTGACCCTTGAGCATGGGATGCCTTTTAAAGCCTTATCCCTTTACATGGGCTTCTACTTGGAATACCTTAATAAACTTTTATTCAGCTTCCAAGTCTTGTGTAAAATGAAGGTTCCTGGGCTCCAGCCCCAGAGACCATGATTCAGTAAGCTTAGTGTGGGGCCAGGAATGTGCATTTTTAATATTTCCTATGTGATTCTGAGGCAGGTGGTCTGACAACACCACTTTGAAAAACACAGCTCTAAGATTAAGTGAGTTTAGTCTGGCTAATACCTTACAGCTTCCTTGACATCTTAAGACTTGATGTCCATCTCCAATTACATGTTAGGAGAATATAAAGTTGTAAAAACTTGTGTAGAGTTGTTTTCCAAACCCAAGTTCTAAAACTTGCCTGTTTGACATTTCTCTTTGGAATTTGCTCTTTGACTCTTGGAAGGATACATTACTTCCCCTGGTACTTGAACTCAAAGTGTTTCCAAATCCTATATAAAGAGATAACATTTTGAAAAAAATGCCAGAAAAAAGCTGAATGGAGCTTTTCACAAGTTCTAAAAGGGCTCACTCTCTCCAACAGTTATAACCTGCTTATGGAAGGAATGAATAATTCTTCTCAATAGTCAAATTTAATTTGCATAAAGAAATAAGGGAGCAAAGCTAAGAGAGTAAAACCACAAAACATGTACATTAGCTTATTAGTCATTATATTAAAAGTCCCCAAATCACTATTATGTATTTAGTTATTTTTAATTCATATAAATTATCAAGTTAAAGTTCATTCAATGTTTTCAATGGTCTACATGTAATTAAGTTCATTAAAAGTGCTCTCTACACATGGAGGATCACTTATTGTGATTGATTTCCCCAGTGTCAAAGCTATACCCTAATAGGATTAGGCTACCTCAAAGGATCAGCATAAATTGCCTCTTAACTTGCAGTACACAATGACTTTTAATTTTGAGGTAGGGACCACAGTTGTCCAGAAATATAGGAATCTGTGCCCCTTGACCCCCATGTTGGAAAATTTTCAGGCCTATTTTGTGAAGGTAGTCAAATCCTATTCCTTTTGGAAGGAGTATTAGCTCTTCAGGTAATTCTTAGGAACCTAAAATAGTATTTCAACTTCTAATTGCTTCCTTTAGAAAGATTTTTTCTTTAAAGAGGACCGGCATGGATACATTCAGAGGCAACTATAATTCTGAGGGAATGACTTCCTTCTTGCACTGTCATGGGAGAGAATATCTCCATCCCGTTGTCATGTCATACATTACCAAGATTTTCACTTCTCTGTTTTAGCGAACTAGAATAAATCTGCCAGTAACTCAAAGAACTAAGTCCCATTATTTTTGGATTGTATATGATTTAAGTACAATATCCAATACAGGAGAAACTAATCCTTTCCTATTTATTTATACCTGAAAAGTTAATATTTCTACTAAAAATAAAAGTTATGTTATTTTTTTTGCTAGCAAATGAATGCTTTTAAAAAAGAAAATACTTTTGTCTTTCATAAACATTAACAGAACATGTGTGATCTTGGAACACAGAGTCAAATAATGTTTTATGAGGGAAAACTAAATAAACAATCTGAATTTGAATACGGTCTTTAAAAATATAGGGGAGCAATAGAATAGAAAAAGCCCACTCGCTATGCTATAGTCATGGCATAACCCTGACCTCTGTCCTTAGGAGGAGGAAATGTTATCTGTGGAATGGTCAATTTTCAGTTTTGCTAAAAATTATAATCTTAAAAAAAACAAAGCTAATTAAGTAAGCAGATAAAAGAGGACAAAAAAAAAATTAGTCCCAGAAGCTGAACTGAAAATATTCAAAGAAATTCTCATGAAATTATTTCATGCTAACATACAATTTTACCTGATGTTTTTGTCTTCTTATTATCAGCTGAAAAGCTAATAGCTTCTACTAAGTTTTCATCATCAAAATCATCCCAAACTTCATTTCCCAATTCAAAGTTCACATTCAAAACTTCTGAAAACGTAGAGTTGTTTTCATCCACATCTGTGAAATTGTGGCTTCCAGATGCATTAAGATTTCTGTTAAACAGCATTGTATGAGGGGCTTTCTCATTTAAAGTTGTAGAATAGGTCCATCTAGAAAAATCTGTCATGTGTATGTATAAAAGAGGATAGGTACTTTATAAACCATAAGCATTAGTATCTATTGATATATCAAACACATCTTTCAATTACTAAACAGAGGTCTTGAGTAGTAGTTTTCAAAAGCATTGGGTCAAGCATTATTGAATACTGTGTTAAATCAATTCTATTTACTGAATTACAAGTACTGATAATTGACCTAAATTTGTAATTTTCAATGGATTCTTTTAGACTGAAGACATTTTCTTTCTTAGCTTGGAAAATGGTCTTCTTCTCTCACTCAGCTCTTTTCCTTACAAGTTAATTTTGGGTATTTTATGAAGTATATTTGTCCAAAATATATCTTAATTTCTCTCCTGCTAAAAAACCCTTACTGTTATATATTGCTTGAAGCCTGGGGCTTAGAGCCAGACTATATGGGTAAGAATTCTACCTCTCATCTATTAGTTGTATGATCTTAGACAAGAAATTTAAACTCTCTGAGCCTAGTTTTCTCCTCTGTGAAATGGAATGACAATAGTACCTATGAGGTAAGACTGTTATGAGGACTGACTGCCTTCTCTTGTGCAGTTTTCCATGGCAGTGTGCTAATAAATGTTTAATAACTGCTTCTCAAAAAAAGTATGCATATACAAACATATATGTTTAATATATGTATTTTATGTATTTATTATAAGTAAAGGGTATGCAGCACATAATTACAAATAATAAAATATACAGCAGCATGTTTTATTGTAAATTCCATGTATCTAATTGGTTTTCACTGAATGTTTTCACTGAATTTTAGCAAACTCTTATATCTATAGTCAACCTATGGCTGCAACTGACAAATAAATGTAGTTCTCACATGAATGTTATTTGATATTTTTGTTGACTTTAACAAGTAGGGTGAAAATTAAATAAAAAAGGCATATGTTGGGACTTCACCCATTCATCTATTGACTTAGGCAACTTCTTTGCTGAATGTTGTAATAGTTTTCAGTTTTTTCTGTGTTTTTTCACAATATAATGGCTACAGACACAATACACTGTTAAATTTAATCTGCACTATTAACATTTTCTTTATCACCTCCTTAAGTCTAAACAATAAATAAAACAATAATCAAGCCTGATTTGTAGTGTTTGCTGATTTCCACATTATAAATACTTCCACTGTGGTTGATTTTAAACTATCAATATGACATCACTGGGTACAAAATTGAGAAGAAATGCATAACTGTGCCTCACTGTCCAGTATTTCTACTACATGGATACAAATATAGATACAAATAATCTCAAGAACAGAGATAATAAAATTTAGTAGAACAGGAAATGATTCATTTTGAATATTTATAGCCTTTGTTTTTAATATTTTATTGAATTGAAAGTTTACATAATTAAACTTTTAATAATAGTTGAAAGATTCCCCAAAATTTAATAATAATCTCTCATAAGCCAGTGTAAGTTTGCTTCAATCACTAAGTTTCCTTCACTGCAAATATCTTCTTTTTTTCACCTACACAAATCCTACTTTATTCTTCAATTGCACCCACAACCTCTGTTCACATTGTTCTACTTTTGCACATTGATATACATCCACAATATACAATGATATGTACTAAAACTAAAAGTATGTACAAAGTACAAAGGAAATTCAAAGGGAATAGGACCTAAACCTACAGTGGAAGTCAGAATAAATATCTTTCAGATGTAACGGGGTAAAATGGTAACATTGGAATTTGAGCTTGATAGAACTGTGTGATTGTGGAGCAGGGCAAGAAGGAAAGTCAAGATATTCCATGAAGCAAGAACAGCATGTGAAAGGCAAAGCCGTATAAGAGAGGAGAGAATGTTTGGAGAGGTGCATGTTTTTATGATTTCTGGAGCACAAAGTAGAAGGGGAAGGCAGGCCTGTTGAGACTGCACAGGCAGTTAAGAGCAAGATTGTGTTGAAGTTTGTTTGGCATGTTAAGGAATTCACTTTATTTTTCTTATAGGCAATGAATAACTATTGAAAAGATTTTAGCAAGAAGCTTACATGACCAGGTATGCCTGTTAGATTACTCAGAATATTTACTGATTAGAAGCAAAGGAAAAAGTAAGAAAGTCTCTGTAGTAAGTGAGAGACGATGAATGACTAAGATAAGAGTATTGGCCAAAGAAATAGAGAGGAAAAAACAGATATAGAGATGTTTAGGAGGTAAAATACATAGGACTTGGTGATTAATTACATGTGAGGTAAGATATTTAGGCTGATCCTTTTCTGCCTTTAGCAGCTTGGAAAAGAAAAGGGTTCTTTCACTCACCCCCCCAAAAAAAAGAAAAGGAGCATGAGGTATAGAGAAAAGTGGAAAGAGTTCAGATGCTGACGCGTCATCCCTTAGGTGGATATGCCCAGAAAGGTGATTGTGTAGACGGGTCGGGGGATAGACAGAAAGATCTAGATGGGAGTATAGATTTAGAAACCACCCAAATACAGTTAGTAATTGAAGACATGGGCTTAGGTGACATTGTCTAAGAAAAGTTTATAAAGTGAGGAGAATAAAGAAGCAAAAATAGAATCCTATTGCAACAGGAAGAAAAGCCTAACCAGTTCCAGTAGTAGGAGACCCAATTGAGTGGCTTAATTGAAACCAAAGAAGTGATTTCCAAATGGAAGAAAACAACAAATGTGTCAAATACTACAAAACTCAAAGAAAATAAGAGTTGAAAACAGTTTACTGAATTCAGGACTTAGGGAGTCGCTAAATGTATATGAAGAGTGATAGGGAAGTAAGAAAGTGAGCACAGTGAGTATCAATTGCTTTTTCAAGAATTTTTGCTTCGATGGGAAAGCAAAAGATAGTGGGTATAAAGATTAGTGATTCTGTTTTTTGTCTGCTTGGCATGCTTTTCCTTCTTTTTTAGTGAGAGTATCTTTCTTGTGCTTTGAGGAAACTGTGCCCAACATTCCAGATGATCCCGGTGAGGATGTCATTCATGGTACCCTGGCTTCCCCAGGGCTACATGGGTAAAGCACCCAACCCAGTCCTCAGGGTACAGGGATTGCTTAAAAGATAAATACAAGACTCAAATAAGACCAAGCAGAGTGAACTCTGTCCTGCCAAAGCTAACAGGAAAAGCTGTATTTTTCTACTAAAGTTATTAAATTGGAAAAATGTGATTTGAGAAATCACTGCTGTGCAAGAAATCCTGTTTAAAAAATAAAGCCAATTAGTAACCAGGATATCTTTTTTTAAAAATGAGAGAAAACCAGAGGCATGATGAGATCATTTGAATGCCTGAATCTAGCAAGATCAAAGTGAGATACTTGTCTGAACTTTTCAGTTTACATGAGACAGTCTCCTTTTTTGTACTAAGTCACTTTGAGTAGAATTTCTGTCACCTACAATCAAAAAGGCCATACCTAGTTAGATGGGAACATGGAGCTGAAGAAGAAAGAGACTTGAGCTATTTATTTGCTGAAGAAAAAGAGACAATAGTGAAGAGAGCTTGAAAAAAAGTGGGAAAAAGGAGAGGGATAAATGGTCTCCAAAGTCCCAGGGGAGACAGAATTGGGAAGATTAAGATCACAGATGGAGAGATAAACCTTGAAAACCAGATCATTGCTTCTTTTGAGACAAACAGAAAGTTTAGGATGGGTACAGAGACAGAGAAATATATAGTTGTGGGGTGAAAAGTTGAGGGGTCATATATCATTGGTTAATTTTCAATTCTCAACTGGTAACCAAAAGTCAATTTCATTTTGTAGAAATGACATTGGTCTGGGAATCAAGAGATATGGACTCTGTTCTGGTTCTGCCATTAATTAGATATGTGATTTTGGGCAAGTTATTTAATCTCTCCAAGTTTTGGATTCTTTCACTGTAAAATGAGATATTGCACAAAGGTAACTTACAACTAAAATTTTGTGATTCAACATACTTTTTCTTAATTTCTGACATTTTTTTCTTCCCTTCTTGAGACTGGAACACAGATAATAACACTTACTGTTTTTTTCAAAAACTTTCTCAAGAGCAGTATTTGAATACACTTATAGTATGTTTTGTCACCAAAGACAAATAATTGTGAAAAGTATGATATACACAATTACTAAATTACTACTACTAATAGTACCAAATACTATGCTGAGTTTTATATACATTATCTCATTTAATCCTAAGATTCCTAAAATATAACCAGATGAGGGTATCAAGACAAAATTGGTAAGTATACTATGAAATGTTACCCAACTACTAAATGGCAGAGCTAGAATATACTATACAAGACCCTTCTTTCAAAAAAAAAGGGGGCTCATTAAGCAAAACAGGGAAACAGTTATCACTGGGAGTTAAAGTATCATGATGAGACTTTTGTATCATAACGTAAATTGGATTTGCAGTAGTGGGTAAAAAGAAATGTAAAGTAGAAATACTCTGTAAAAACAACATGAAATAAGTAGAGGGAAGGATAAACTCTGGTATGGAGCGGGGCGGGGTGGAGCCAGCAGTACAGGAAGTCAGTCAGAGGGCTATGGGTTGAAGAGAGAGAAAAAACGAGGGCTGACCATCTTATACCTTCTATGCATGTTGTAATGACATTCAGGCTTTGGAGAAGTTGGATAAATGCTCTGATACTCTAAGTGAGATCAGGGGACTTTTCTTGATCTTATATTGGGTCTAATGGCTACCACGGTGTCATAAGAAGTGGTGGGTACTCTAGCCGTTGCCTACCTAAGATCTTAAATTATGGCTAAAAGAAGTATAAGCAACAGCTTGAAGGCAATCATAGCAATAAATGCCAAGTCTACACACATGAAATTATTTTCAGAAAACCCCAAGCTTGCCATTTCTACATATAGGAACTTGAACAAACAACTCTGTGACCAACATTATTTCTCACACGTTTTAACAGACTGGTTATTAATAATGTGACCCTTAGAAATGATGTTGTTAATGGCAGGATCCAGACTATGATGAATGAGGCACAAGGTTGAAAAATTTATATGTACTATTATTTCATTAATTTAATGACAGATACAGATAAAAGACAAACCTAGATTACATAACAGCTATACCCTACAAACTAGGTTATATTCTTATTTAATGTCAGAAATTATAAGAATCATAGGTTTTAGAGATATTAAAGGTCACCCTACTCAATCCCTTAATTTTAAACATAAGAACCAAAGAACTTAAATAATTTCCCCAAGGTCACGCAACTATTTTGTAAAATTGGACTAATCTTATAAACATAAAATTATTTTAAATAATTCTAAAGCTATGTAAAAATAATAGTTCATCATTTTAATGCCTTTTGTACCCAGAGACCCCTTATCTCAATTTTTCCTAATATTATCTTTAAATTAAAAGTCAACACTATGTATTTTTTAAAAAATATCACAGATATGGTAAGACCATCTGAAATAACCAACCCAGATAATTTGAAATTGGTTCAACAACTCGAGAGAAAAATGTTGCCAAATTTTAAACATGATTTCGGATGTTGATTTTTTCAAAAACATTACTTGTCAATCTAAAATAACGATAAACCATATTCTCTCTCAAGTCAATATTAAAAGTAATTTACCTTGGTCTTGATATTCAGATATTTCTTGTTGAGCATTTGCACAGATTTCATGCTGATCCCTCTCCTCCATGACAGATAATTCAGGTATGTTTAAGTATTCTGACCTTTATAAAGATAAATAGAACCATGAAAATTTAAAAGAAAATAATAAAATTAATCTGACTTTGAAAATTATTTATTCATTTTTTTTGTTTTTATTTTTTAATGTTTTATCAATGGTGCTATTACAGTTGTCTCATTTCCCCCCTTTATTCCCCTCCACCCTGCACACCTCCTCCCACCCACATTCCCCCACTTTAGTTCATGTCCATGGGTTGCACATATAAGTTCTTTGACTTCTGTATTTCCTATACTATTCTTAACCTCCCCGTCTGTCTTCTACCTACCATTTATGCTACTTATTCTCTGTACCTTTTTCCCCTCTCTCCTCACCCACTCCCCTGCTGATAACCCTCCTCGTGATCTCCATTTCTGTGATTCTGTTCCTGTTCTAGTTGTTTGCTTAGTTTGTTTTTGTTTTTGCTTTAGGTGTGGTTGTTAATAACTTTGTTTGCTGTCATTTTACTGCTCATATTTTTTATCTTCTTTTTCTTAGATAAGTCCCTTTAACATTTCATATAGTAAGGGCTTGGAGATGATGAACTCCTTGAACTTGACCTTATCTGGGAAGCACTTTATCTGCCCTTCCATTCTAAATGAAAGCTTTGGTGGATAGAACAGTCTTGGATGTAGGTCCTTGATTTTCATGACTTGGAATTCTTCTTTCCAGCCCCTTCTTGCCTGTAAGGTTTCTTTTGAGAAATCAGCTGACAGTCTTATGGGAACTCCTTTGTAGGTAATTGTCTCCTTTTCTCTTTCTGCTTTTAAGATTCTCTCCTTATCCTTAGTCTTGGATAATGGAATTATGATGGGCCTTGGTGTGTGCTTCCTTGGGTCCAACTTCTTTGGGACTCTTTGAGCTTCCTGGACTTCTTGGAAGTCTATTTCCTTTGCCAGATTGGGGAAGTTCTCCTTCATTATTTGTTCAAATAAGTTTTCCACTTGTTGCTCTTCCTCTTCTCCTTCTGGTACCCCTATTCAGATGTTGGAACGTTAAAAGATGTCCTAGAGGTTCCTAGGCCTCTCCTCATTTTTCTGAATTTTTGTGTCTTCATTCTGTTCTGGTTGAATGTTTCTTCCTTCCTTCTGTTCCACACCATTGATTTGAGTCCAGTTTCCTTCCCTTCACTGTTGGTTCCCTGTACATTTTCCTTTACTTCATTTAGCATAGCCTTCAGTTTTTCATCTAATTTGTGACCAATTCAACCAATTCTGTGATCATCCTGATTACCAGTGTTTTGAACTGTGCAACTGATAGGCTGGCTATCTCTTCATCGCTTGGTTGTATTTTTTCTAGAGCCTTGATTTGTTCTTTCATTTGGGCCATTTTTTTTTTTTGTCTTGACACACCTGTTACATAGCGAGGGGCAGAGCCTTAGGTGTTCACCAGGGCAGGGCAACCCATGTCGCTGCATTGTGATGCTCTTTGTTGGAAAGGGGTTCAAGAGGGAACAATGGCACTTGCTTCGCTCTCTGATGGTTTTCAGTCATTTCCCCACTACTCATAAGCAAATCGAGCCCTTCTAGTGATGATTCCCAGGTGGGTGGGTTTGGGCACATTCTAGGGCTCTGTGGGTCTCTCCAACAAACTCTCCTGTGAGGCTGGGAGTTTCTCCTGCTGCCACCTCAACCCCCAAGGGTGTTTTTAATCAGAGGTTTGAGGCTTTATTTCCCTGCACTGGAACCCTGGGTTGTGTGGTCTGTCTTGCTCCTCAGTTATTCCTCCCAGTTTATCTGAGTGCAAACATGGGACTGCCTAGTCCACAATCTGCCACCTCTCCAGGTCTGCCAGCCGCACCATGCCGTGAGTCTTCTCCACCCAGCTGTCCATCTCTGCCCCTCCTACCGGTCTGGATGAATATTTCTTCTTTAACTCCTTGGTTGTCGGACTTCCATACAGTTCAATCTTCTATCAGTTCTGGTTATTTTTTGTTTTTAAATTTGTTGTCCTTCTTTTGGTTTTGCAAGGAGGCACAGTGTGTCTACCTATACCTCCATCTTGGCTGGAAGTCCTGAAAATTACTTATTCATATAAATGAAAAGAAGTATGGTTCATTCACTCAACACTTTCATGATAAATTATACCAGCCTGGATAGTGAAGGGTAAAAAAATAGGTGTTTATTGAAAGCAACACTTAGTCGTTTTTACATTCCCCCATATGTAGATATCTGCTATCTGTGTATAGCTTCAAAAATCTATCACCAATGCTACTTGCTGTTAGATAAACAAAAGCTAGGATCTCTTGAAGTACTGTTGGCATCTGTTCTGATTTGTCAGTGGCTATTCTGAATGAATTAAGTATATGAAATGTCATCCCTGCATATAAAATGCCCTTATCTGGAAAGGAAATGACACATACGATTGTCTCCTAGCCATCATAATATAGGAAACGAACTGATTTATCATATATGACCTTCTGCTTATTAACTATGAATATGAGTTTCAGTTATTTCATCTAGAAAATGGCATAAAATATCCCATTTTATGAGCCACATTGTTAAGGGAAAATATATAATATATAAACGTAAAAAGTTTTAATTATAAAGTATTTTATAAATCTGAGATACTATTAAAATAGAGTGGGCCCCTAAATGGAAAGGACTAGACTTTGTACACCAACACGAATTCTCTTTTTAAAGTATATTCTTGTCCCCTGTTAAGTTTAGAAAACAGAAGGAGCCTGATGGAATGACATATAGGATGGGTCGTTTCCCAAGGCAGAGATTATTCAATAAAGTATTATTCAAAGTATTCTATAACTGTAGAGTTCTAAGTAAGTTTAGGGTATAAAAGATAATGACACTTTTATGATGTCATTACCTCATTATGGAACTAAATGATTACTGTGATTTGAAGGTAGATAGTAACCATCTTTCTCTGAATGACTATTTGGAGGAACAGAGAGTTTATGATGAATATTTACCATAGATATTACATTATATCTGTACCTTGATATATTAGGAAGAGAAGCTTTTGGAGTAAGACAAAAATCCTTAAGGTCCACACTCTGAGATTTATTCATTTGCATCTATTAATGAAAAAATACAAGTTCAGCTACCAATTTTTTATCAATACCTTTTAATAAATAAGTCAAACAGCAAAATTCCTCCTGGTATATAAAGTCCAAAAACCAATGAATTATGAGAAACTCAAGCTAGTTCTTAACTCAGGTTTCCTTCTTAGGCCTTCTTACATGTAGATATTCTTCCAGGTTCTTTACCAGGTCTTCTTCTCACTCTATACATTCTTAATCAAAGATTTCATCTCCTCCCATAGCTTCAATGATCATCTACATGGGAATGACTTTCAAATTGGTATTTCTAGCATAGCTATCTCTCCTGATTTTCAAAGTTACATACAGCTGTCTGTGAAACAGCTTTAGTCAGACACCTAATACAGAACCAGGCCTCTAGTTTAGTATTTCCCAAATTGAACTTACCCTGTCTCTACACTGCCAAGCTTGCTTTTCCTTTAGAGTTCCTACCCAAGTTAGGTTCTACTTTTTCCCCAGTTGCTTAAGCCAGAAAGCTAGGCATGGTCTTTAACTACTCCTCCTAAGTCACCCCTCATAACTAATTAAGTACCAAGGTAGTTTATTCTATTTATAGAAAATATTTTAAACTTCTCTCTACTGCTATGCTAAACTAGGCCATCAACTTGCCTGCATTATTGCAAAACCCCTTCTAATGATTCCTTGCATCCCTTTTGTATCATCCTCTACCAAGGGTGTCCAACCTTTTGGTATCTCTGGGCCACACTGAAAGGAGTTGTCTTGGGCCACACATTAAATGCACAAACACTAACAAAAACCAATGAACAAAAAAAAAAGGTTTTAAGTAAATTTACAATTTTGTGTTGGGCCACATTCACAGCCATCCTGGGCCACATGTGGCCCACAGGCCATGGGTTGAACACCCCTGCATCTATTCTCTACATTACATACATAATGAACTTTATTAATGCAATTCTGATCATATCACTGATTAAAGCCCTTCAGTGACTTCCCAATACTTCCAGAATAAAGTCCAGATCCTTAAAATATCACACAGATGTTCATGATCTAGCTTCCACTTACTTTTCCAGCTTCATCTCTCTCCACTACCATACCCTCTACTTGTAATCAAAGTCCAGACATATGGTATGACTTCAGTTTTTAACAGAAGAGATCTCTATCTCTTCTTCAGCTCTGTAATACTGCATATTCTCTATTATGAAATATTTTTCTCTCCCTCTCTACCACCATTCAGCCCACCTCTGCTCACCTCTTCACACTTGGCTTATGTCTATATATCCTTTAGGTCTTGGTCATGTTTATTAGGAGTCCTTTCCTGGCCTACCAAGTGGAGTGAGCATACTTTCTATCTAAGTTCAAGTTATCTTACACTTCTGTCACAGAATCATTCATCACACTATACTGAAAAAGCTTATTTACTTTTTTGTATCTTTCACTCAATTACAAGTTTTATGAGAATTGGGACTAAAACTGTCTTATTCATCACTGTATCTTAGCACCTATTATAGTGCTTGGCATATTCTTGGTGCTCAATGAGTACAAAAAGAAAAAAACTAATATAAAATAAACAAAGAAGAAAGGAAGAAAGGAAAAGCTTGAATTGCTAAAAGTTATCTCAGATGGTAGTCATTTCAAACTGCATGCTTCTCTATTTCCCAATATTCCCCTTGTTTTAGCCTCATGACTTAGAATCTTCATTCTTATATAAGCCCTAGAAAAGAAATAGCCATTCTGTCATTTTCTTGACTCTGTTCTGTGGCCTGATCCACTATTTTGCCCTGGATGTGATGAATTAAGCTTAGGTTAAGTCTGCCATGACTAGCCTATCAAAGAGTAGGAACTCCCATTTCTTTACTACTTGGAAGGGAGGCTCTTGCTCAGTGCTCATCTAGGTACACAAATCAAAATGAACTTCCAACTTCCCAGCCCAGGACAGCACAGATGGAGCCAGGGAAGGGCAAGAGTGTCTAGTTTCAGTTGCTGAACCAAGTCAAGCTACATATCCCTCTTTATTTCCCTCTTTTCTGGAAAAAAAAAAGGCAAATGAGGGAAGGGGCTGTAAAAATATCCCAAAAGTGGATTTATAGACTGATTGTTAAGAACTATAACACCTTTCCCTTTAGAAACACTATCATGACTAATGGTCATATTCCTAGTCAAGACCTCAAGTACACTGTTGATGTCTACTTAATTGAGACACAATAAAGGAATATTCATATACATTTAATACAGAACAAGGGATAAATATTATTAAAACTAACCTTGAAACGTTTAACTGGAGGAAGAGATGAAGCATTTCTGTTTCTTAAATCGGATAAATATGAAGAAATTGTTGGCCCTTTCATTTCTGATTTCTGTGCCACTCCAGTTTTACCTATGAAAAGAAGATCTAGATTCTTTATTATACTTTAGCTATTGTTCATACAAAGCCAAATTTCTTTAAAATTTCTAATCTAATATTTACTTTTTTTCATGTTTCCCACAAAAGAAAGAAAATTATTTGTTATAAGCTGTATAATATAAATATCGCACATAGATATTTAGAATGTAATTATTATTTATCAAAGACCTTCCTGAGGTCTTTGATTTTTAATTTTTAAAACCTGAGATACACTTGTTTTATATAACTTACAGCAGTCATGTCCACATGTCTGTTTATTTTTACAGTGATGGTTACATTCTCGGTTTCCAGGTTTTTTGCGGGTAGTCGTTCCTAAATTAATACAAGATAGATCTATTTTTACTACATATATTATTATACTTTAACATAATTAATTTATATCATCTTTCTCCTTTCAGTCAGTACAAAAAGGTTATGATTTTCACATTTCCTCTGATATTAACCCACTTAATATGTAATTTTTTAAAAAATAGTTCTGATAACTTAGTCCCTGCCCCACTCTTGGCCCCAACTCAGCTTTCCACAGGGAACACTGAGCCACCTATAAGCTTTTGTTAGCACCCCTGATACAAACAGTAACTCAGTACTTCTTGTCCCAAATGAGGTAAGAATAAGGGTGGAGTTTTTAAAGTTTTTTGCTGCTTTATACTTAAGCCTCAAGAACTAGGAAAGATGCAAACTTCATGGCATTTTGATGGTGTCATTGACGGCTGCTAGGAGACAGAGCATTACATATTTAATAAATGTTAGAAATAAGTATCTTAGGGGTATAATAAATTTGCTGTATAAATTCACAGAAAGGAGAGATTGCTTCCAACTTGATCCCCAAAGCTAGAATTAAAATATCTGAATATGTAATTTATTCATTAATTATATTTTAAATAGGCTCTTTGATCTTAGCTCTCACTAGTATCAAGGAGGAAGGGGGGCATATGAACTGGTCGGTGAAGGACAGGCAGGATCTATACATGACACGGGGATCAGGAGATGATGTTCCAGGCTAAGGACATAATACCCAAAGGAAGCGCACGACAGATGGTAGAAACAGAAATCAGTTTATTATTGCTGGAGCATAGACTTTAAATGACTAGAAATGTAGACAGTGAAAAGCATTGAAACCTTTAACCTTTCTTGGTCTTTTACTCTTCATTTTCAGCGTCACTGCTCCATCAACCTTTCTCAAGGCATGGCACATCTAGACAAGGATAATACTGTGTATGTATAGCACCCTGGGTTAAATGGATGACCTGCTCACCATATGAGGCAACTGGCTAGACACCTTGAGGGCTAAGCCGATCAATGTATTTGGTGCCGATTAAGAAATAGAACATCCCTGGCACGTGGAAGCTAACAGCTGAACAATAGTGTTCCCAACTAAACATAAACAACTTTGGAATAATATAAATAGTACACAGATAAGGCCACTGTGACTACAGAAGATAGAGATAAGACTGCAGTACAATACAAAAACTGGAGATAAGGACATTCAAGAACCAGAAAAGTAACTAAACATCTCCCTCTTCTGGCTAACAGAAATGACTACTATTTCTTTCACCCTCCCATCTCCAAGATAAAATACACCAAAATATCCATACTCCACTTTCTGAGAGCACCCGATCCGGAACTGACCTCCGCTTTCTCTACATGCTCCTACGACTCCTCCAGCACAAGCTGGAATCCTCAGACAAGCCCCTCTCAGCTCCCTGAGATGACTCTCGGTTCTGCCGGTGCTGTGCTTTCCAATACCTAACCTCCCTCAGACCCAGCTGTGCTTCCAGCATCCCTGGCTGAAAAGTTTTGACATTAACACTTTACAAGGTGGGCCAAGGCTTGCAAAGTTTTGCCCCAGATCATGATCTCATCTCTCACTTAGTTACCCAAATTCCTTGAATCTAGTCCCACAATGCTACAATTTATTCTATATTCTGTTGTTTCATTAATTCACCTCAGGTTCAACTCTGATCAGATTATTTGTCCACTTAGAAACATTAGTTGCTTCCTGCTGCCAACGAAATAAATTCTTTACTGAAGGTCCTCCACAATATAATTCTAGCCTTCCTTTCCAGCACCTGTACTAACCTCACATCCACCAAAACACATTCACTTGCCATTATTCAAACAGTCTCAAGCTTTTCTATGATCGTACCTTTGATATTACCTCTTGTCTTCAAAGACTTGCACTTCTTTGTCTATCAGAATTTATGGAGAGCTATCCTAAATTCTGTCACCCCACCTGGAAATGATTTCTCTAGCCTTTGAGCTGCTATGGCATAGTCTTTGTCCCTCTCTGCTTCCTATATGCTGTCTTGTATTTAATGTATTTACATGAATACCACAGTGGAAAAGTATAGAGCACCCTAAACTAGAGTAAGAAAACATCAGTTCTTAACATGGGCTATCATCTGTAAAAAACAGATTAAAAATAATATGTGTTTTGTTTACCTCACAGAGATAAAATCAAGTACGTGAAAGCACCTTAAAATTAAGTGATAAATTAATCTCTACTATTACATGAATTAAAGGTTCTGCTGCAATTATAAAATTAAACTTGTTCTGAGGGCTCTAAAAGAGAAGGTACAATGCTATTTGATAACATGTCAGTTCCCTAGGAAGTTACAATTGGGCTGAGGAGTAAGAGTGGGGGTTAACAAGGAAAAGAGGTAGAAGAGTGTTTCCAACAGAGGGAGTAGCATACGCAAGAGCTCTACGACAAGAGAAAGCACCGAGAAACGGAAAGGTCAGTGTGGCTAATGCCCAACAACTGAGTGCACAAGATGAGACTGTAGTGGTAGAAAGGTTGGCCTGTGTTTGTAGGGCACTCTGGCCATTGCATGTCTCCACACAGGGCATGTAGAGAAGGCTCAACTACTTACAGAATGCCCTGTGGTTCTGCTTGGGACGTGTCAGGATAGGCAGTCTCGTGAGAAGTTAAAGGCCATTTCTCACCTGTCTCTTTATCCTCCAGGAGGCTCCCTATCTTGCACATGGCTGCCATGAGGTAGTTTCTCGTCTGCCTCCTGGCTTCAGTAAGGCATAGGACTTTTCACCTTGCCCCTTCCAGGTAGGGCTGCAGGCTATGAAACCGCTAGCTACAACCTGGAGTTGACTCCTCAAAGTAACCCACCATTCAAATTATCTGGCCCCTCCAGCAAGCAGTGGATACCATGCTGATCTTGTTTTGCTGTCCGTGTAAGTAATAAACTATCTAAATCCATTTGGGTTTCTTGTGTTCTTAAATAGCCACTTCTGTGGAGGTTAGGTACCCCACTGCTACTTACAGACTAATTGAGCAAATGACAGTATGGAACCTGTTAATGGTTTGGATCTTTTATTGTAAAAGCTATGGGGAGCCGCTGAAGTGTTTTAACCAAAGAAGGGACATAATTGAATTTACATTTAAAAAAATCAATCTATGGAGTATACTAAGGAGAATGGCTTTGAGAAAGGTCGGAGTGGATGCAAGAAAACTAGTTAACTTACATATGAAATCTAAAGAACAAAATAAACAAACAAAATACAAACAGATCGATAGTACAAAGAACAGACTGACAGCTGACAGATGGGAGGTAGGTTGGTGGGCTGGTTGAAAAAGGCAAAGAGATTAAGAAGTACAAATTGGTCATTACAGAATAGTCACAGAGATGTGAATTACAACATAGAGAATATAGTCACTAATACTGTAATAACTGTGTGGGGGCCAGGTGGGTAGTGGAAATATTGGAAGGACCACTCTGTAAAGTACGTAATTGTTTAACCACTCTACTGCACATCTGAAACTAATACAGAATAATATTGAATGTAAACTGTAACTGAAAGATAAAAATAAATAGAAGAAAACTAGTTAAGAAGCTACTGCAGTTGTTTATGCAAGAAAGTGAAAGTAACTCAGTCTAGGTGGAGAGAAAGTAGAGTCAAAAAGAATGGACTGATTTGAGAGATACACAGAAGGTAAAAAATATATTTTGTGGACAATCAAAGGGAGTGCTTCTTTCTTGAGCAGCATATTGTTGTCCCTAAGTTGTACTGCCTTCCTTTTAGTCCAGCAATATCTACCTTAAATTCATTCACTATTTCAAAGGTAAAGACAAATATATGGGAACACTTCACTCATTTATTCTCCCTTCATGGATATCACCTTCCTTGAGCCCCCCGTCCTCCTCCTAATGCAATCTAGGCCTGTTTTATAGCTCTCACCCTGGAACTTCCTTTCATTCAACTCCTGGACTGAACCCACTATTCCTGGATTCTTTGACTTTTCCTTTCTTGGTTAACTGCTTTGTTTTATTGTGCTCCTCCCTAAACTGCCTGAGAAAGAATGTGTGACAGTTAAATATTCTGAATCCTTGAATGTATTAATATATCTTTATTCTACTTTCAGACTTAATAGTTTGGCTGGGTACAGAACATGGGGTTCAAAATAATTTCCCCCTGGTTTTTTAAGTCCACTGTCTTCTAGCATCCAGTGTTGCTGATACAAAAACTAACGCAACTTTGTTTTTTTTTCCCTTGGAAGCATTTATTATTTTTTTCTTTATCCATGATGTTCTGAAATGCTATAATTATGCCTCTATTGTATATCTTCTTTTGTTTATCCTAACTGGCACTGTCTTTTTGATGTGTAGATTTATGTTTCAAGTTTACAAAATTTTACAAATTATGTCTTCTGGTTTGTTTTTTCTCCTTTTCTGGAAAACTTATTAGTTAGCTATCGGACTCCTAGATTGCCCCCCTTTGTCTTTTATTTTATGTCTCCTTGTTTCTTTGCTTTCATTTAGATCGTAATGCCTTTATCTTCTGGCCCTCCAGCTAAGCTATTTTTTTCAATCATAGCTCTTATTTCCTTGTACTTGCTCTAGTTATTGCTTGTTTTCATGGCATCCTATTTTGTTTTATGGTTGCTATTTAATCTTTAATTTCTCTGACATTACTAATTAGTTTATGTTACATTTTATTACATTCCTGAAATACCCTGTTGCTCTTTCATTCAGTTTCTGTTTGCTTATTTGGGGCTTTCTTTCATATGTTCCAGATTTTCTTCAAATGTCCCTTCATCTGTGGTTGTCTAAGTCAGTCCTATTCCAGCCCCATTTCACATAGGAGAAAATTAATTCATACAGAGGTTGGAAACACACTCAAAACTATGCAGATAACAAATAGCAAATTTGAGATTCTAATTCAAGTAGTCTAATTCCAAAACCCGATCTTTCATCCATCCTGCCTCCCTAGTTATACTGCTGCCTTAGTACTCCACAGGTAATACATTTCATTTATTTAGGAAAAGAATTTACTGTTTTGGAGGTGGGAAGACAAGGAGAAAATGCCTCGCATGTTGTTTTGCAGGGATAAGGAATTGCTTTGTCCCTTAATCCAAGGACTTCTAACAGATGCATCTCTAAACATTACCACAAGGTGGCGTACAATGATTACATGCGTTTGTTCCCAGGGGTGAAAACTAGGATCTGGGATTCTAATTTTACAGATTCTGGGAACTCCCCAAATTTTTAAGGAAGAATTATCAAGTCTTGTCAGGAATCAAGGCTGTATACAAGTGTTGTAATAAAATACTAGTATATGGATAGTACCTAAATGACAAAAACTTTTTACTACAATTCTGTTAGAAATGGCACTTAGAAAATATGAACTCCCTGCTCTGACCCCACTCCCTAAGTTCCTCGAATTGTCTGAATTTGTCTTATTAACAAATATAAGCTTACAGAGGTTTATAATTGGAAAAATAAGTCTCCTAGAGATAACTGACCTAAGTTGTACTCTCAGGTGTATTGTAAAGAGATTCCATATTCCATCACTATCATAATCTGAAATTCATACATTTTCATGGTTTTATCACATATTATATTAATTTACATATAATTAAAGTATGTTTTTAAAGCCTCCAGTTCCAAAAACTTAAAGTAAAATACATTTACATTGTCATCTAGGAATGCACTTAAGGGAAATATTTAAAATTACTTTACAGGGGTCAATTAATTGCTGCTGGAGCAAGGGTCAGTTGCTTAAAAAATTCAAGGGTCAGTTGCTTAAAAAATAGCCAGACACATTTAGCCTCACATCCTAATTTTAAATTTAAATAATTTGCTCTGTGCAAAGGCTACTGGAGTTAATATTGCTAAAAGAGTTTTACTTAGATTTTTGCAGTTCCTGATTTATGTTAATCATAGATTTATGCACATTACAATTTTACTTTTTAAATGAGAGCATCTTTTTTTAATTTTTTGTCAAATATCATACCATAATTTTGTTTTTTATTTATCAAACAAAGGATCACACTGATGAACTGGAGTTCTTGATTTTTCAATTTAATGCACATATACACTAAAGAATACAAAGAAAAGCAGACTTCCTTTTGACTAGCATTTAAATGTGCACACTTCCAAAGTGCTTGAGCACTGGTGTTATCCCTGCATTCTTCGAGTACATTAAATTTTCATACTCTGGATGGTGCAAATGAGTCTATTAATGTCAAATCAATTTTCTTCAAATTAAACAAAGCCCATACTTCTTATTGAGAATGCATTTAAGGGATAAGAAGGTTAAATGTCTAATGTTCCATATTAAGAACTGGCCTAAAAAAATATAAAAAATTTTTGCAACTAAAAAGTATTTTTCACATTGCCATATCTTTAAAAAAGCAGAAATATTTTTTCTAAATTCTTGAAACAACTTATCTCTTGTACTATTACTATATATGAGGAACTACTGCTGAAATAATATTTTCAAAGAGTTATAGAAAACATACAAATAACAATTATACTATGTACACTTAGGTGCATGCTTTTATACATAGTCCTATAATTTGACATATTTCATTTAAAAATATTTATCGAACTTGCAAACACATTTGGAAATAGCCATTTAGTAACTATATTCTCTGAACTAAATACCACTTTGTATCACTTAATAGTATGGTCTGACAAGAAGTCAGAAAAACTAAAATTTGGTTTTGAGAAAGCCTAAATTTTGTTTTCACAGCCTTAGGAGGGTAAATCTGACCCTTCATTGTGTCCGTTACTGAGAAAGAGAATGCAGATTGTGTATGTATGTTATACTTAAAGGTATAACAGTGTATCTTTATTTCAGGATATATTAACTGGCACATAAGAACTGAACTGTAGCATCAGGATGTTCATAAGATTTGGGGTGACTATGTATTTTGAGTGTATGTGCGCATGTAATAAAACAGTCGTCTGATAGGAAGCATCTTTTATCTGTTTTCCACAGCGTTGTGCTAAAGATGTGGGGAATTCTGACCTTTATAAAAGGCTCATGCTAGTAGGAAGTACAATAAACGTCCCAACTTTTTTCTACAGTTGCGAGTAACAGAAACTATTCAAACTATTTTTAAGAACAAGTGGTAGGTAGGGTTTTAAAATGTATTACATGAACAGAGAGATACCTCACAGTATCCAAAAGTAGTAATGCAGCTAAGCATCAGGAGGGACTGAAAGCAAGAAGTGGAAAGTCAGCAGAACTCGGGCTGTAGCACTCTCCCCTTTGCTTCTCTCTGTATGTCTGCTTTACTCTTCTCATCCACCATCCACCTATCTAGGATCCTTTCCATACCTGGAAAAATATGACTATCTTATAGCTCTGAGTTTATATTATCTTAGTGCAGTCCTAATTCTAAGTTGTCTTCTTTTTTTTAATGATGTCTTTTAATTTTTTAAAAGATTTTATTTATTTTTAGAGAGAAAAGAAGGGAAGGAGAGAGGGAGAGAAACATCAATGTGTGTTTGCCTCTCACGCACTCCCTACTGGGGACCTGGTCTGCAACCCAGGTGTGTGTCCTGACTGGGAGTCCAACCGACAACCCTTCGGTTCTCAGGCCCAAGCTCAATCCACTGAGCTATACCAGCCAGGGCTCTAAATCGTCTTCTTAAACTGAGGTATTTCCATCCTTCTGGGAATTTAATTTGAGACTGATTAAAAGGTCATTTTTGGTTCTTGATACTTTTGCTGTCAGGAAAATAGTGGCCAGAATGGAGATCTGAGGAAAATGTAGTATAAATAAGGCAAACACAAGTTACTTCTGTGATGTTGTAGTAAGTTCTAAGAAAAAGGGTGTCACTGAAAGCTAGGAAGAAACCTTTCTTCCTTATTTATTTCCAAACATATACACCATGAGCTTTCCCCTTTTTTTCGATTAAAAAAAGGGAAAAAAGGAACATACTTCCTTCTAAAAGATGGTATACTATCAACAATGGTAACATTTAGAAAACGATTCATTAATTTACAAAACATTTTCACATACGCCTTTTTCATTTGCTTTTTAATCCCATCTAAGTAGGTATTCCTCCTATTTCATTCACGAGATATTTACTGAGAACCTACATGTACCATTTTCAGTATATATTTAAGAGACAATGACAGGACATGCTGACATATTGGAAATGGGATAAAAGAAAGGAAATAATCAAGAATGATTCCTAGGTTACAGTTTTGAGCAACTTGGTGGATGGACAGGTGGTAGGATCGCTAAATGAACTAAAGACTGGGAGAGAAATAGGTACAGAAGATGCAGAATGGAGAAAGGGAGAAGAGATCACAAGATCAGATCTGAAAAACTGTACTGACCTAAGAAATGCCCAAATAGAGATGTTTAGTAGACCTCTTTATGTATCGGGGGTATTTAAAGTCTTAAAGACAGATAAGATCACCAAGGAAAATAATGAAGACAGAAAAAAGGGAGGCCTAAGACTCTCTTAGGTAATTTCAACATTTAGAAATCAGAAAGAGAAAGAAGGGTAAGGAAAATATGAAAAAAGTAGCCTTTGAAAAAAGCAGCAAATCAAGGAAGAAGTGCCATAGAAACATTTCTACATTTGCTTATTAAACACAACCATTTAAAGCAGGTATTTTAAGGACACTTTTAAAAAAATGATCATTGGTGTTGAATGTTGCTAAGAGATACTGTTTTCCTCATTTTACAGATTTGGAAACTAAAGATCAGAGAAATTGTAATTTGCATAGATCATAGCAGAAAGTACATATCAGAGCCAAGATCAGAACCTACATTTCTAACTCAAATTCTTTTTGCATAACTTTTTACTTAACTATATATAAAAAACTCATGTTTCCCTTTAGTGTAACTTTTTATTTAAGTATATATAAATACAGAAAAGTACCTATGTAGTAAATGTACAGAACAATGAATTCTTACATACTGAACACACCCACGTAACCAACACTTAGATTGTGCAACAGAGAATTATCAGCACCCTTAAAAGCCAATCTTATGCCCCCTTTCTGTCACCTGTGCCAAGAATATCCTTTATCCTAACTCTTAATAGCATAGATTAGTATATTGTTTTTCCAGGGTTGCCAATAACAAAGTACCACAAACTGGTGATTTAAAAAATACAAATTTATTCTGCTATGGTTCTGGATGCTAGAAGTCTGAAATTAAGCTGCTGGCACAACACACTCACCCCCTGCCCTCTCAAAGAGGACCCTGCCTTGCCTCTCCAGCTTCTGATAGCTCCAGGGGTTCCTTAGCTTGTGGACACTCCAAACTGCACCTCTCTCTCTGCATGCTACTTCTCTCTGTGTCTGTGTCTTTATATGGAGTTTTCCTCTCTGTTACTATGAATCTTTTCTCCTAATACCACCAGTCACATGGGATTAAAGTGGATCTTTATTTTAACCGGATTATATCTGCAAAGATCCTATTTCCAAATAAGTTCACACTCACAGGAACCAGGTATTTGAAGGTCAATGCATGTTTTGGGGGGATACAATTCAACCCATTAATGGTTACTACCTATTTTTATAACTTATATAAGTGGAATAGCACAGTATTATCCTTTTTGTGTCTGGCTTCTTTTGCTGAGCATTATGTTAGAGAAATACATCCATAAAGTTGTGTGTAGCTGTAGGTCATTTATTCTCATTACTCTATAGCAGGAGTTGGCAAACTATGGTCCATAGCCCAGCCACCTTTTTGTAAATAAGGTCTTACTGGAACACAGCTAAGCCCAGTCATCTATGTAGTGTCTATGGTTACATTCGAATTACAGAGATAGAGCTGTGTACTTGCAAAGGAGACCACATGGCCTGCAAGCCTAAAATATTTACTATCTGGTCTTTGAGACAAAGTTTGCCAACCCTATAGAATTCTGTCAGGTCCGTATAACACAACTTATTTGTCCACTGAATTACTGATGAACATTTGGCTGGTTTCTAGTTTAGGGCTAATATGATAGCAGTACTTTGAGTATTCCAATATACGTTTTTTTGGTGAGCACACATGCACACTTCTGTTGGGCATATACCTAGAAGGGGAATTCGTGGCTCACAGAATATGTGTATGTTAAGCTTTAGTGAATATTGCTGGCTTTCCAAAGTAGTTGCAACAATTTCCACTCAGATTAGTGATTGAGAGTAATGGCTGTAGCACAGCCTCATCAATATTTGGTGTTATTTTTTTTCTTTATTTTCTTTCTTTATTTTTGTTAGAGGAGAAGGGAGGGAGAGAAAGAGGAAGAGAAACATCGATGTGTGAGAGAAACACTAATCAGTTGCTTCTCTCATGCCCCCAAGGGAGCACCTGGCCCACAACCCAAGCACACGCTCTGACTGGGAATAGAACCTGCAACCTTTCGGTTTGCAGGATGATGCTCAACCCACTGAGCTACACCAGTCAGGTGTGGCATTTTCTTTTCCATTTAAGTTCTTTCAGTGTTTATAAAATGATATCTCATTAATGTTTTTCTTTTTAATTAAACTTATTGGGATGACATTGGTTAATAAAAGTATATAGGTTTCAAACATACAATTCTATGATACGTCATCTGTATATTGCAATGTGTGCCCACATCCAAAATCAAACCTCCTTCCTATATTTAATTTTTAGTAAATACCCATTCATATGTTCTTGACTGTTTGGATAGCCTCCATTTTGAAGGATCTGTTTACTTTTGGTGCCCATTTTCCTAATAACTTCTCTTCTTCAAACATACATAGGAGTTCCTTATATGTATAATAGTTCTTTGCCAGTGTATTAGTTTGCTAAGGCTGCCATAACAAAGTACCACAGATAAAGTGGCTCAAATAACAGAAATTTCTCCCCAGTCGGGGGGTTACAATTCCAAGATCCAGGTGTCAACAGCGTTGGTTTCTCCTGAGGCCTCTTTCCTTGGCTTACAGTTACTTGTCTCCCCTGTGTTTTCACATGGTCTTCCCTCTGTATTTGTATCTTAATTTCATATTGGATTAGGGCCCACACTAATTCTTCATTTTAACTTAATTATCTCTTTATAGACTCTAAATTCAAATAAGGTCAAATTCTGAGGTACTGGAGGTTAGGACTTCACCATACAGAATTCAGCCCGTAACAGCCAGGTATACATAGTGCAATTTTTTCTCACATTCTATGGTGCCCTTTCTCTTAATGGTGTCTTTCGATGAACGGAAGTTCTTACTTTTAACATGGTCAAATTCATCAAATGGCTTTATAATTAGCACTTTTTGCATTCTGTTCAAGAAATCAACACATTCCAAGGTCTGGAAGATCTATTTTTATTTCTAAAGGTTTTATTGTTTTCCTTTCACATTTAAATCAGCCATATATTTGTAAATAACTTTCGCATAGAGTCTGAGGTCAGGGTCAAGACACAGCTTTCATTATGGACTTCCAATTGATCTAGCACCATTTTTTTTTTAAAGACCCTCCTTTCTCTACTGCATAATACTGTGACTTTCGTCATGCTACTGATTTGTCATAAATCAGTAACTGTATATCTGTAGGTCCATTTCTGGATTCTAACCTATTCTATTGGTTAATATATCTATTCTATGCCTATATCACACTCTCTCAATATCTATTATTTAAAAACAAGTCCTGCTATCTAGTTAAGTATGTTGCCCAGTTATATTTTCTTCTTCAAGTCTATTCTTGACTATTCTTATTCTTTGGAACTTTTGCATAAATTTTATAATCAGTATGTTGTTTAAAAAAAAACCCTGCTGCTATTGGGTTAAAGCTAAAGATTAATTTGGGGAGAATTGGCATCTTTATAATAGTGAATCTTTTTTTAGAATATCATAAGGTTTTTTTATTTTTTATATTATACTTTATTGTTTATGGTATTAACATTTGTCCCATTTTTTCCCCTTTGTCCCCCTCTACCCAGCCCCACCTACTCCCTCAGGCAATCCCACACTGTTGTTCACGTCCATGGGTCAAGCATGTAATATTCTTTGTCAACCCTATTCCCTATGATGTACTTTACATCCCATGACTGTTCTGTAACTATCAATTCGTACTTCTTAATCACTTCACCTTTTTCACCCATCCCCCAAACCCCCCTCTTATCTGACAACCATCAAAGCATTCTCTGTATCTATGATTCTGTTTTTGTTCTGCTAGCTTATTTTGTTTTGTTTTGTTTTTAGAATCAATTGTTGACAGATATGTATTTATTGCCATTTCATATTTTTATCTTATTAAAGAAGACCCTATGGCATATCTCTCAATTTATTATATTTTCCTTAGTTTCCCTGCTATAATGATTTTTAGTTTTCATGTAGTGGTCTTGTATATCTTTCACTGCTATATTACTAGATATTTGAGATTTCTGATGCAATTTTAAATGGTAATTTTAAAATTATGATTTGTATCTTCCTTTTTTAGGCAGGTATATAATAATATAATTGATTTTTAAATTGAAATACAATTCATACCATAAAATCCATCCCTTTAAAGTATAGATTTCAGTGTGTTTTAGTATATTCCCAAGGCTGTGCAACTATCACCACACTTTAATTCCAGAACATTGTCATCACCACAAAAAGAAATCACATAACCTATTAGTAGTGGCCCCTTATTTTTTCCTATCCCTGGTCTCTGGTAATCACTAATCTACACAAACACTCTTCTGTAGCCAAATCTTTGCTTTAATGCAAAATAGGAATATAATAGCTATTTACCTTTATTGGGTTCTGCTACAGTAGATCTATCTGAATGTTTAGAATGGGAAATCTCTGTTTCTGATTTTTTTTGCATAATTATTTCATTTCCAAACCTCTTGGGTCCTAAGTAAAAGACTGTGAATTTCTTCTGAATATCAAGTCCAACTGGAAAAAGGAAGAAAAGCATATAAGTCCTTATTTAAATCATAGAAATCCATACATGAGACCATTTATTTGTTTTTATATCTCTTGTATTTTTATAGCTTTTCAACTAAAAGGACTGATAAGCCTAAGGAGAAAAAAGCAAAGGAAAAAGTTTAAAAATAAAAGTTTATGTATCAGCATAAAAATAAAAATTAATATTCCCACGATAATTGATATTTACCTTGGAAAAGAAAATATGCATAAATAAGCAGATAAAATTTTAATTTTGTTACCTTAGTCCATGCTATCTTTTACATATATAAATTTACATGAAATTCCCTTTAAAATGATATCTATTACTTAAATCAATTATTTGTATACATCATTTACATATATCATTGTTTTGTTTCAGCATAAAGTAAATAATTTTTAAATGATATCATATTCTTAACATTCATATCTTCATTACTTCAACGAACTTACCATATTCAGAACTAATTAGATTTACGCTAAGTTCTTCAGATTTAAGAGCTCTCTTAACATCAATCTTTTTAGCCCAACTTCCAGCTTTTAGCAAAACAGAATCTCTGAAAAAGAGTAATTTAATTAATGATCTAAACACTAAATGAAATCATATATTAAATTTCGAGAGCTGATTGAGCTTAAGATACATCCAGTCTGGTAGTAAAACTGAAGTCTTGAAAGTTACTTTCCCCAGATTCTTAAAAGAGGAAATGGAGTGTCAACAGAACTACTACGACCTTAATTTTCTTAAGTACAAATGATTCCAAGTTGCATTTGGAATCAGGCCTGCTTGAATATATAGTTGCTATCAATAACCCATGAACTTCCCTCTAAATCATTAACACTTTAAAATAGCTATACATAAATTATATGACTTTGTGAGAACATCATCAACATCTTTATCTTTAAAATTCACATTAAATAATTTTTATCTAATAACATCACAAACAAAAACCAGTTTTGTGATTGAACTTATTTCAGTCTCATATAATTGAGGCTGTCATTAGATTTCATTGTCACAGAGAATAAAGATTTGTACAATGACACAGTCTCGGCAAGTGAGCCATGCCTAATTGCAGGAGGGCAGTTACCAGTGAAAGGGATGTCCTATCAGTCACTGAAGTCCCTTTAGGAACCTTGCATAGGACATTTTAAGGAAGGTATCTTCCAGTCCACTGGCAACAATTAGGAGACTCCCATTGCAGAGTCACTGCCATTTTGGAATTTACAACTGTATTGGAGGAGCACAGGCTCTAGAGTCCGAATGCTGGGGTTCAAATCTAGACTTTAAACTACCTATTTGACCTTGCACAAATTGTTTAAACTCTCTTGGCCCTTATTTCTTCCTCTATAAACAATTAAATACCTGTAACCTATTAAGTGTTCAAAAATATCAGCTATAGCTATAACTGATATCCTTAGAATTTTCTGACATCTTGGGGAAAATAATAGCATTAGAAAAAAAACCTCAGGTAAAAATTATATAATGGCATGCTAGAGAATTAGGTGTAAGGGAAGTATCTCCTTTATATATTTGATCTGGTTGGCTGGCTCCTAGAATGGAGCTATAGTAGTCATTAGATTTAAATTTGGAAATAGAAGATATATTTTGTGGTGAGTGGTAAGGTCAGGAATGACAGGAGAGAAGCAACAAGGAAGTTCAGCAATGGTGGACTATATACCTATTCCTAAAGGTCATCTATTCACTCGTTTCAAACCATGGTAATAGATTTTATACTTTGTTCATTAGATTATTAAATATAATAATCTAAAACAACAGACCTGATGCTACTATCTTCTTTAACAGACAAACAGAGAAATTACCCCATTACAGTGTCAGGATAATGTAACTGAATTGATCACTGTGATTGTATTACTTTTTCTCCTCAGTAGAAATTTTCTTTTATTCTATATGCTTAGAAATAAAATCAAATAGAAATTTTTACACTTACATAATTTTGTGCTTAAAAACCAGTTGATTATCTGCATCACCTATGATTAAGGTAACATAGTGAGAGTCTGGTGCTGTTCTTTTAGTTTGTAGCTGTTCGAAGTTTTTTAATATAATGGTCACTAATATTTCCGCCACAGTATCACTATATCTTGCAATCTTTAAAAAAAGGATAGGCATGAAGAGTGTTAAAAATAACTTTACTGCTCATACTCAGCTCAAAGTCAGCTATGGGTAGCATTATTCCTGAAAAGACAATCAAAGTATCTAAAAATAAAATATTTACCTGTTCTACTTCGAGTTCATATTTTGGAAGATACATCACTGTTTCTTTTATCTGAGTTCCAAAGGGGGGATGTCTATTTAAAATCTAAAAACATTTATATCATTATATTCTTACCACAACACTAAAAATTCTTTTAATAAAATACTTTTTATAGTCAATATTTTTAGTAATGCTTATTACTTAAAAACTTAGGTTAATATGACTATGAGAAGGAAAATAATTTTGCACTGAAATAAAGTTATAACAGTTAAGCTTTAGAATTCACATAAAATACAAGTAACATTAGGAATAAGAGAATATTAAATACCAGTTCAAGTTCCCTTGCATCTGTTTCTTCTATTTTTTTAAAGGAAGTCAAACCCGCGTTAACCATTGCATTTGACAATGTTATACCTGTGGAAAATTAATCAAATAGCAGTTTTTAAACAACCCATTTTAAGCTAAAGCTACACTTAAGTATTTAACTATATTAGTAAAAAAATATTACAGATCCAGGCTAATAACTATTTTTTTAAGTTTTTTGAATGTTTTCAGGTAGGTTAGTTGGGCTGTGACATTACACACTTGTTTGTATTTTCTTGCTTTACAAAAGGAAGAGAACTCTTTGGTTTACATGACAGCTTGGTCCTTAGTTTTATCATATGTCATCCATAGAACAAGGACCAAGAAACACCTATTATTATGCTCATGTTCAAAAGAGGCAACATGATTCAGGAATAAGAATGTTGCTTTATGAAGGTACGACATTCTGAACACTTCTTAGAGTTCTCTTTCGGTCTAAATCAGGTAATTTTTCTCTTCTGCCTAACATTTCCAATGCTTCTCCATTGAATTTAGACTAAAAGGACAACTTCCTCACTATGGCCAAACCCCCTGACCCACACGATTTGGCCACAGCCTGCCTCTCCCATCTAATCTTCCACCATTCTGCTCTTGCTGAATATTGTCCAGCCACACTGCTTCAATTTTGTTACTTAGATATCTCAAGCTCACATCTGTCTTTTGAACTTTTTTTATATTTTAAAAAGCTAAAATTTAAAATTCTTACACTCATGCATGAATTTAACAAAATCCTCAAAGAGAAGATATTGTCAAAAGCATAAAGTTCCAAAATATTACCACTCTAAGGCACACATATTACTGGTGATGGTATGGCACTCCTACTTCCTAACTCACATCCTTATTCTTTCTTGGGAATTTCTCTTACTAATTCTTAAAACACAACTCCTAGTATTCATAATTCCTCAATGTTCATTTCCATTTTCTCTCAAAACTTCTCCTGAATTTTTTGTAGTTTAAAATCATGGTTGAAAATCAATGTATATTCTTTATTTCTTTCCTGATGCTCTGTAAGAACCTAGATTTGCTTTTTTGTTTGGATTCTCTCACTATTCAATGATCAAATGTGGGAAACTCTTAGCATTCAACAATTTGGAAGGTACAGATATTCACTGTCAATACTCTAAAGTCAATCAGAAAGACTGGCTTTTCAAGTAAAATGAAACTTTTACTAGTAACCATTTAATCTAATTTTAAATTTTTCTGTAAATTGCTATTTCCTAAATGTTGTATGGGAGCTCCTTCACAATTCAGAACTCTGGTCTTTGTGGGATGCGTGTCGCATGTGGTTTGCCAGGACTCCTGTAGGAAGATGACCCTTTATATCAGGAATCTCTCCTCCAATCTGACCTTACTTTCACCAGCCAGACCCCACCTTCACTCCAGCTCCCAGGACTGGTCAGCATTCTTCCACCAACTCCTTTCAAACTTCAAGAAAATAAAAAGTAGATCTGTGTTCTAAGCCTTAGAACAAAGGCTTATCATTCCTTAGAAACTAGAGAATAATAAGGAAACTAAGGAATAACAAACCAAACTGGAAAACTCCAGAGTGCTCTAGTGATTTCCCAGTCTTTGTAAATGGCACACTCGAGAGTTTTTTACTTCATAACCTGAACTAGACACCAATAGACAGGAAACAGGTGTAATTTTTTCCCTGCAGAATCTCTGTGAAGATCAATACTAATATCATCCTGTTATTAAAAAACAAAGTTAAGATATAAAAAAGTGGCATATTTTTCTGTAATAAATTAAAAATGACCGGGACTATTAGCTCTGTACCTTGTCATTGAGATCAAAACAAAATAGTCATAAAAGTGGAAGAGAGAGCAACACACAGTTACCTAGATACAAAAATAAAATTTCACTCTTGGTTTGAAAACAAATTTAAAATAAGAGCATTTGTGCTTAGTAAGTTTCCCAATTGATTTCAAATGGAATCATTTAAAACAAGGCAAATAAAAATCAGTGAGTACAGTACTCCATTTAGTCCTGCTAAGATGGTGCTTCCTTATAGGTCTATAATCATCATAGAATTGTGTTTCCTAACAGCAAAATACAAAATAAATTGCAGACATTGACAAACTGCCTGCCTATGTTCAGTACCTACCAATTTTTTCCAGCTGTTTGGACACATGCAGAGAATTTTCCCAAAGTTTACATCTAAAACATTTAGTTAAAATCAAACTGTTCAATAGTAGAACAAACTTCTTTTCTTGAAGAGCCACAAACTCTGAGAGCCCTAAAAGAAAGTTTCCAATATTAAATCTAGTATACTAGGGTTACTAAAAAAATACCAAAAATACATTAATCCTGTAACATACATCTTGCAATCCGTGAGCCACTTCTGAAAATCTTTGCAGTATCTTGTGTCAAAGCAAAGTCTTGTATGGGAATGCATCCTAACTGAGCCTGAATAAGACTGGCAGAAAAAAGAAATTTCATTATTTTCTTTTTAAAATTATCTTAATATTATTTGACATCACTGATTGAAATTTCTCTCTTAAAATTCCTCTCTGCTTCGATTTCTTTGACACTAACTACATGATTCTGTATCTTATATCATTATTGTTGTAAGTCATTTTTGACTTCCTTTTCCCAATCTCCAGAAGTCCAGTTCTTATTTCTCTACTCTTCTTTATTCACCTCTCTTTCTCTCATAAATCATATTTCTTCTCAAGGCTTTCATTATAATCTCTAGATTGATACATTTCCAGTGCTTACAGGGCACTCTCACTTAGACTTTTTTTTAATTTTGAGAGTATGTTTATTAAAGCAGGGAATAGTGAAACAAAGGAAAGGCTAAGGATAGGATAAGCAACAGGAGAGAGCCTAGGCAGGGCTGTTTTCGCTCTCTGGAAACGTTATAGGAAATAAGCGAGCTAAGGCAGGGCTGCAGTTAGCTCACTGAAATGTCAGAGAAAAAGGAGCCTTGAGGACACATTCAGGACATTAGTCCAGAACAAGATGCTGCTGCCCCCTGCTTCCCTGGTTGCAAGTCTCATGGGGACCCTTAGAGTTTAGGAGAAAGTTCACATCCAATAAAGGAGTGGATATAATCCAGAAAAAGCCTGCTAGACTATTTTTAAAATCTCAGCACATCTAAAATTTTTGTCATATTCTCTTCCAATACAGTTCTGTCCTTGGGTTTCATTGTAAGTATTATAGAAAAACCATACAATCTGTATAATCAACAAATATTTATTAAGTGCCTATGAGTAACAAGCATAAGTTAAAACTGGATAAAAGTTATATTCCATTCTGTATAAACCAAATCACATATATTCCCCTCTAATATTAAAATATAACTCTTTACTTTTTAGATTAGCAAAAGTTTAAAAATACAAAACAAGTATTGGGAGGACGTATGAAAATAGTCAGTCTTTTTGCATTGTGGATAGAAACTGTTAGAGAAACTTTTTCAAAGGCAATTTGGCATTATACATTAAATCTTTTAATGTTTTTACCCTTTCACCCAGAAATCCTTGAAAAATATGGTATAAATACAGGAAAGTTCATTTCAGCACCATTTATACTAGCAAAAATTTATAAACCACCTAACTCTTTATCAATACAAATTACAATATAGTCATACTGTACACTGCATTGCTATTAAAATATATTGCTATTAGAATTAAATGAGGTTGATATGTGTACATAATAATGCAGAAAAATCATCATGATGTATCCTCAGAGCAATAATTACAGTATGAGCTTGCTTACATAGTAGACATTACATATGTTTACTAGCACACCCGTATGTACTAAAATAAACAGAAAGGAAATAAATAGAAAAAATTCACAACTACTGATATTATTACTTCTGGGGAGAAATACAGAAGATCAAGAGTGACCTTAGTTTTTGCTCTATAAATTTTACTTTTGACTTTTTAAAAATGAATCCATGCCTTACTTATATAATACAAAACAAGAAACAAATGAATAAAAAAAGAAGTCACTGATTTGGAAATATATCCTATGAGTTAAAGAAAACAGCTAGTGCTGAAGGCAAAAGATCTGGGAATTAAAGTTATGAAAAAAAATAGCCTTAAAGTAAATGGCAGGAACTTGAAGGATAAAAATTTTAAGTTAAAAGGATTAACATCTGAAATTCAGCAAAGTAACAAGAATATGAGGGAGACATAAGAGCGGTAAACATCAGCTATCAACACCCACCAAAAGACCACATTCTGGATTAACAAAGACCCCACACACATTCTCTCTCCCTAGCTAAATAGATACATAAAGGTGGGAAATAATAATGGAAAACAAAATTGTGATATGTATAAAATCCAAAAGAATGTATGACCCAATTTAAGGCAAGATAAATGAAAGTATTAAAATTGCAAATTAGGAGGGGAGTTCTCAAAAAGATGCATGGGAAAAAACACTTTGATTTGACTCAACAATTGATGTACCAGAGTATATCAGAAAAACAAACAAACAAACAAACAAACAAACAAACAAACACATTGAATCTAAGAGATCTAGGTTCTAGTTCTAGCTCACTCCCCAGTACAGCATAATGTTGAGCATAATGTTGAGCAAGTCACAACTCCTCTGGGCATCACTTAATTCACTTGTAAAATGAGATGATTAGGCTATAATAGTCTTTAAGGAGCTGGAATTTCTAGAGAAATATAGCTAAGAAGCAGAACATTAACTTCTGTTGCCTAACCTATAGACTGGCCTGATGAGTTATACACAATAAGAAGTTTGTTTCTGAGACATCAAGGCACTTGGGAGATAAAAGTCAATGAGCTGTCAGGAAGTATCCCAGAGATGAAGTGACCTCCTCTAGCTAGGGAGGGAAAAAAATTCTTTGGCTAACCGGTTTAATTGAGAACATAAAAAAATCATTTTATCTGAAATTGCATTATCTAAGTCAAAAGGTTGAACACTAAGATCTAAATACTGAGAACACTGAGCACTTGGCACAACTTATCATTGATTGCATTTGTGATTGCAAACCTGGTAAAAGTCACTACAAGTTATAGTATAACCGGTTTATTCTTCCAATTACTGCACCTTTATATAAACTTCCCATTCGTAACCCACTTCATCCCACTGTCATATATGCATTCTATTACCCATGCTTTTGCTTTTACTATTTTTGTCTCCCAGAATGCCACTATCATTCAACAGGTATCTATTACATGTGTTTTCAGACTGTCCATTATTTTTACATGCATGGTTCCCATTCAAGCTAACTTGAAAGCTCCTGATGATAAACATATCTTCTTTCTACCTTGAGTCAATTCTACATTGACTCAACAGAACTCTCTCTTATTGTCTGTTGGTTTAAAAGAATTCACAAATCATCTATTTGAATTAAAGTCTGAGCTTTTAGAAATTAATTTCACATCTACATTTGGACTCATTTTTATACAATTATGTTATTTTTTGTATGAAGAAAAATTTTAAATGAGTTTTAAAACTATTAAAAAACCTTTAAAAATATGAATCATGAACAGGTAGCCAGTATTTTAAGACATTACACACTGAATTATCTTTACCAATTTACTTTCATTTCTCTTGTTTTAATTCTTCCTTCCATAGGAAATCTGTAAATAAAACCACAAGGCAAAACTTTTATTATTATTAGTTACTTTAACTAAATAAAACCTTTTAAAATTATTTAAAATATATTTAATTTCTATACCTGATAGTTATTTGACTTGGATTTTTGTTCAAATTATTCAGAGTTTTCTTTTCATTTATCCTTAATTGTACATCTAGAAATTCCTTGCAGCTGGCTATCATTGTGACCTATAAAATTTCAGCATTTGTCCATTTAATTATGTCCATTCCTTACTTCTTTCCTCTCATTCTCTTTCTCTGCATTTATTTATTTTTCATGTTTCCTTAGGACAACCCAGGTTTATCATTTGGAATTTAGAGTAAAAAATTTGCTTTATACATTTTGCTTCTTTAAGGATTCATTCATTCATTCACTCATTCATTTACTAACAAATGTTTACAAACACTTGTTATATGCCAGATATTGTGTTAGACACTGGAACTAAGACTGCAAAGATTAACTAAATAAAATTTAAAATATTCAGCCTAGTACCTACTACATAGTAAGCCCTCAGTAAATGTAGCTCCTGATATCACTACTATTACTACTATTACATTATTATTCATCTTTCTATAGTTTGCAAATCATTATCTCTATTGAGGGTAACTTTGTAAGAAAAAGAATGTTTTAGATATTACAGTTCTGCGAGATAACTTTGAGCAAAGCACTCTCTGCTCTAGCTTCTCACATCTGTAAAATGAAGCTAAATACCTATTCTAATTCTTACACATGTACTGAACTCAAAATCAGATGAATTAATGTTAACATTAGGGATTTTTCTACTCTTGGTTTCTTCTTAGTTAAAAATAATTTAATAAGTAAAAAAAGCCTACTTTTCACCAATTTTGAGCAATTTTTAGTATAATAATCTTACCAAAATAGTCTACTTAGGTATTTTAAATAAAAATGAATGGTTTAAATTTAATAATAAATATAAATACCTTGTCTCACAGTCATGTCCCCAGTAAAGGGAAAAAGCACCAATACAGTTACCAGGTACCAACAATATGACTATGGTTCTATTTATTGCTGTAGCTGCAAAGTTACCACCATCATTTATATCTTAATATAACCTGTTTTTACTTCCCTTTTCTTCACAATCAGTTCTTTTTTTCTGGTCTGTCACCAATGCCATTCTATTTCTATTATTATCATTCTGTTGCAAAAGGCTTAGGGAAGAATTGCAAGTATGTGGCACATACGTCCCTCATTGTCCCTCACGCATGGCACTTTCCTAATGTATCATGCCACATCATTTCTCAACATATTATACTTGGTAGCCACTACCAATGTAATTGGAATTTTCTTGTAAGTTGAAAGGTAGTTGCCAGCCCTACTTTGCATATTTATATAAATTTTCTTAGTCCTCATACAGATACAACTGCAAATATATTCTAAGGAGTAAAACTATTGAATATTGCATGATCAAATGTATATAAGGAGGAAGAAGACATAAGCACTATTAGAAATGCTTTCTTTTATGTTCATTCATTCTTAAATTACATGAGATATAAAAATTAGTTGTTTCCCCAATATTATTCTATACTGTATCATTATGTAATTATTTTCTAGTGAAAATTAATTTACCAAATCCAATAAAGTTTCTTTTCCACTGATTGTACAAAATTTCTTCACGGTTTCAAATGTAATATAATACCAAGCCATCAACCTTCCTGTCTCTGTGGGAAAACATGGAAAATAAACATTCATCCCATCCACTGAAACAACTTGCTTTTTCATGAATTTAACAAACTTTTCTTTTTTTAAATTATTTTATTGTTATTCAAGTACAGTTGTCTGCATTTACTCATGCCACTGCCCCCCATCCCAGCCATCCCCACCTCTCTCCCCTGCTTCCACCTCCCCTTGGTTTTGTCCATGTGTCCTTTATAGTTGTTCCTGAAAACCCTTCCCTGCTTCCTTCCCCATTATCCCCTTCCACTTCCCCTCTGGCTATTGTTAGATTGTTCTTAATTTCAATGTCTCTGGTTATATTTTGCTTACTCATTTGTTTTGTTTGTTTCATTGATTAGGTTCCACTTAAAGGTGAAATTTTATGGTATTTGTCTCTCACCGCCTGGCTAATTTCACTTAGCATAATGGTGTCCATCCATGCTGTCACAAAGGGTAGGAACTCCTTTCTTTCTGCTGCATAGTATTCCATTTTGTAAATGTACCACAGTTTTTTGGATCCATTCATTTACTGATGGGCACTTAGGTTGCTTCCAGCACTTGGCTATTGTGAATTGTGCTGCTATGAACATTGGGGTGCATAGGTTCTTTTGGATTGGTGTTTCAGGGTTCTTAGGGTATAATCCCATCAGTGGAATTGCTGGGTCAAAAGGCAGTTCCATTTTTAGTTTTCTGAGGAAATTCCATACTGTTTTCCATAGTGGCTGCACCAGTCTGCATTTCCACCAACAGTGGGCTAGGGTTCCCTTTTCTACACATCCTCTCCAACACTTGTTGTTTATTGATTTGTTTATGATGGCCATTCTCACCAGTGTGAAGTGGTATCTCATTGTGGTTTTAATTTGCATCTCTCTGATGGCTAGTGATGCTGAGCATCTTTTCATATGTCTCTGGGCCCTCTGTATGTCCTCCTTGGAGAAGTGTGTGTTCAAGTCTTTTGCCCACTTTTTAATTGGGTATAACAAACTTTTCTTTAACATCTATTCTGTGCCCATAATGACATCAGGGACAAAAGACACCAGAAAATCTAGAAGACAGAGTCTCTGAACTTATAGGTTGGCTAGGGAGATAACCAGATGCAAAAATAACTGGACTGCAGAACAAAGTCCAGTTAATGAAAATATTTACATATACCAACCTAAACACAGAGGAAATTAAACCTAAGAGAACGGTCAGTGTGGGATGGCCTAATAGAGATAATGGGTCTTGAGCAGGATTTAAAAGTAACTAGTATGTCTTGGCAGAAAGAAAATAAAACCATTATGACCACAGAAAAAATCAAGACTCGCTTATCAAAAGAGTAGAGTTAAAAAGACTATCATTATGAGAGATATGGCTTGATAAACATAGGCTTGATCACATGTAGATTACTTTACCAGCTTCTTAATGTAAGGTGAGAATAACAGAAACACATATCTCATATATTTATGGTAAAGATTAAATGCAATAACACACTTAAAGTATTTAGCACAGTGTCTAACATTCAGTGTTGCCTACTTCTATTATCAAAACATGATGAATGATAGACTACAGAGGCCCTGAAAGAGCCTTGAAATGCTATTAAAGGAGTTTACATTTTGGATTTGACTTGTAAAATAAGAGAATCACTTAAAATTCTTGAGCAATCTTTTAAGTAAATTGAAGTCTGAATAGAAATTGTTTTAGAAACAGAGCACTGGGTTGGGTAGGGGTGTGGGTAAAGTGGGGATAAGTAAATGAAATTCATTTAAAAGGTTACTGGTTTCCATTACAAGTTGTCAAAAACATTAGAAAGAATCTCAGGTCTTGTGAAGCAGAACATAGGTGGGAAGAAGAAAATGGCATACTGCTTCTCAAAGAAAGGGCTAACATTTATGTATGTACTACAGGTTTTGCTGAAGGGAAGAATTTGACATTCCATCAGACTTAGATAATCCATGGTACAGGAGACAGAACTAAGAATCAGAAATAAAGAACTAGCAAGGCTAGCTTAAAAGCCACTTTTTCAATTAGGAGGCTAGTGAATACATTCAGCCAAAATGCGAGTAATTTGGTCATTCATAAAATGGAGCTTCTGAGAGCAGTGTGTGAGACATCAAGAATGTGGTTATCAAGGGAACTAATATATTAAACTTTAGGGTATATTTAAAGATGTTCTTCTTAAGTGTTTATAAATTAATATAGGCTATCTCCCTGCTAGACAAAATGAAAGGTTTTGGTAAAAACCTTGATACTTGCTGCATTTTAGTTAAGAAAGAAGGAATGAAAAGAATTATAAAAGATGTGCAAATGAAGGGAATAATGAGGCACTTATTATCAAAATAGCTACTGAATGATGAATATACTAATAGTAGCAAATTCAGGATATTTCAAAGTAAAAATTATCTAGTTGGGGGTTGGGTGAAGGTAGAGGCTATGAGAATGCACCTCTCACATCTCCTACTACATGAAGCGTCTCTGACTGATGGCCCCAGCTGCTATGTTCTGAATGCATCACCATGTTCACACCTAGACCACACTTCTCAAAGATACACCTAACCAAGGACTGAGCGTGGCAGGAATATTAGGCTAGGTCTGTAAGACAAAGGACTCCTCTGATGGGCAATTTTAATTTGAAGATTCCCCATCAGCTTTGTCAAATGCTTTTAGGACTGCAAATTCCCCTTTTTTTCCTTCCTTCTCTCCCTCCCTCCTACAGAGGTTCCATCTGCAACCCAGTTTAACTTTTCAAGCACCTTACAGTTACATACCATTTTCAGAACATTAATCCTTCTTATTAAATTCACTCAAACTAATAAGACCTGGACTTTTGAGCTCTTCTCTTGTACACATTACCAGTCAGAATAACTAAAAAACTCAACAAGAACATAAACATACAAACAATTTTATCTATGTTTTTTTATACATGACAAATTTAAAAAGCAAAAACTATATGAAGCAGAATTAAAACACAGAGACTAAGAATTTAAATATAAAAAGTAAATACTGAAAAAGATGAAAGAAAATATTAGTAATATATAGGGATAAGAAATCATAAAAAAGAATTAATTAGAAATACTATGTAAGGACTTCCATCTACATTAATGACAGGCTAAGTAATTATGAATCAACCCTCCTGCTGAAGGCAACTAAAATAGCTAAATGAAATGCAGAAAGCATCTTTTATAAAGTATCAAAAAACTTATAAGATATTTATCTAGAAGAGGGCTTAAAACCAAAGGGATAAACACATACAAAATATTTACAAAAACTGATTACGAAGTGGATCATAAACGAAATCTCAACAAATTTCTAAAGACTGTAATCCTACAGAAAATATTATCTGATCACAAAGCAATTATATCAAATATTAAGAATAACAAAAACAAAAAGCTAGAAAAGAAAGATAACTTCAAATATCATCATGTGTATAGAAATTAAGAATTACAGTCACAAAAAACCCATAGATATAAAAAGAAATCATACTGGAAATTAGAAAATATAACAAACTGATTGATAATAAGAATACTGCAACTCAAACCTAATAAAAGTTCTTAGCCTAAAATAAATATATACTGTTCTTGTATTTTACATACATATTTATTTCTTGTAAATAAATGGGATGTGTATTCCTATAAATTCTTGAATTCTGTAAAACTGCACACTAAATATAACAGGGCTTATGAAAAAAATTATTGAAGCAGATAACTAAAAAATCCATGCAGCCTTGTAAAAAGAACACTAACCTAAATAATAATCCTAATAAAAATACCACCATGGTTAAAAAGGCATGTTAAATTCCTCATAAACTGCACATACATAGGTATAACATGTTGTGGGTCTTTTTAAAGTAGTTGGATGATGTAGGGCATAACAAGAGACTGCGGAGTATAAACACAAAGGACAGAATGTCCAAAGAATCAGCATTGCTTAATACATACTTTTAAGGCAAAAATACATGGCCAACCTAGGCCCAGAGGAGGACTGGGTAAAAAGTCATCTATACAGAATCTATTCCTTTGAGAATTCAGCTATGTTCAGCTATATTTGTACATTTTATGTTAAATTGCTGGAATAATGAAGTCAACATTATACTCCAAAAAACTTCTAATCATGAGTGCTAAACACTACAAAACATTATTTCTCTCTTCTATTACACTCTAAGTAGAATAAAAGAGGGAGCACAAGTAACCATCCAGATAATCAATGTCTGAATAATTTAGAACTGGTGAAAGGATACCTACAAGTTATTACAGGTTTTAAACAACCCAAAGATTTGAGCATTTCACTCATCTGCTAAAAGTCACCAGAATCAGTGAAGACAAATTCTATGCCTGTCAAAAAGAAGCTCTAGTTTTTGCCCATTGAGTATGATGTTGGCTGTAGGTCTCTCGTATCTGGCCTTTACTATGTTAGGGTTTGTTCCCTCTACTCCCACTTTGCTGAGTGTTTTTTTATCATCAATGGGTGATTGATTATATCAATCACATTGATATAATCATGTGATTTTTGTCTTTCCTTTTGTTTATATGATGTATTACATTTAGTGATTTGTGAATATTGTACCATCCTTGCATACCTGGGATGAATCCCACTTGACTATGGTGTATGATCTTTTTGATGTATTGCTGGGTCTAGTTTGACAAAATTTTGTTGAGGATTTTAGTGTCTACGTTCATCAGCTTTCATTAGTGATATTGGCCTTTAGTTTTCTTTGTTGTGTCTTTATCTGGTTTTGAGATAAGGATGATGCTGGCTTCATAAAAAGAGTTTGGGAATCTTCCCTCTTCTTGGATTTTTTTGGAATAGTCTGTGAAGGATAGGGGTTAGCTCTTTCTTAAATATTTTGTAAAATTCTCCTGTGAAACCATCCAGTCCAGGGCTTTTATGTGCAGGGAGTATTTTTATTTCTGCTTCGATTTCACCAGCTG